>WJFA01004023.1:0-11493 GCA_009870155.1 Pseudobourletiella spinata | reverse complement strand
CATCATTATAAATGTCCCACATTTTCTCAAAATTTAATATTTATGCACCCCCTCATGTAATAATGTGGGGAAATTTAATCAATAGCCCACCAAACCGTTGTCGTGGTGGTGGCCGCCCGTTCCAGGTAACCAAGGAACCACTTATCCATAATGGCACTCCATAGTAGTGGTGGTGGTGCGTGTACTCTGGTCTTGCGCCGGGCTAGAAATAGACTCGATCCCCATAATCAACTATGCTAACCATATAAACGACCACATGACGGGTGTAACTCTGTGTATAGTGTGCGATGGGTGTGGTGGTGGCTTTGCAATTAATTCTGCAGTAGAAAGGCCCCCGCCGCTTCAGCAGGCCAAGTCATCACCAAAGGATCCGTTCCACTGATTTTTCTCGTTATTTCCATAAAATGTAAATGACGCTGGCCTACTTGGAGATGAATGAGGATGCAAAAACGAGGAGAGAAAGTAATACGACACTTCTTACGACTCGGAATTGTCCCATAGTAGTAGTTGTAGTAGTAGTAGTAGTAGTGGGTAGTGGGAGGAAAAGTGTTAAAGTTGGTTGACGGAGACAAACCCGTTTTTTCCCCACTGGAGAGTCTGGAGAGAGTGCGTAAGGGTGTGGATAAGAGTGCGTGTCTCTGCGAGTAATACGGCGGCCATGAAGGCCAGTTTTTCTTTCATGGTTAAAATGGGAAGTCATTGTGCGGGAATGGCTTGTCTTACGTTTATTGGCGGAGCGGTGCACGGGGATAGAGGTTCGGCTATGTGGGATGAGGCCATGCCATGTGGAGCACATGGTAAAGAGGGTTCTTCTTCCTCTCTTGGCTCTGGCCAGTTGGCTCCATGTATTATTATAGCGGCTGGGGGAATTGTTCTGGGACGGTTGAAAAATTGCGAATGCAAATGTAAGACAAAATTGCAAAAACGGTTCCACTCATGCACAAGAGTCTCTCCTCCATGTTCCCAGTTTTCTAGGCTGAGTCAGGGGAGGTGGTTGGTGGTGGGCGGAATGGATATCTCATCTTGTGCTGCTATGGCTCAGAAGTTCCTTGGCAACAGAGGAGATGAGTGGGTTCGTGTGTGCATGTGTGTAGAGGGGCATTTGGACTCTGTCTCTGGGCTAACGCAGCCCCGTGGTATTTTTCCAATGCTTCTCACAGAATTGCCCTTGGCTCCAGGATGGAATACGTCGTTTGACTTCCCAACGGCCCATTCGCCAACCGTAGGGCTTGAATGTGTGTTATGCGTCCGGGGTATGTGTGTGTGTGTGTGTGTGGAGTTTTGCGGAGCAATTTTTAGCTGTTCTGAGAAATTGCTCCTGTAATTTGAATTTTGAAGCTCCATACGTAGGCCGTGGCCTGGCGGGGTATGTAGCGGGACGTGGTTCTTCTTCTGGATTTGGAATTTCAATTTTGAGCTACGATTTTTCTCCCTCCCAGTGCTCTTGCACAGTACACAACACTTCCGCCTCCTCGTCAGGCGGAGATAAAGCGGTCGTATATGGGAGGGGGGTCGTAAAGCTCCTGGCACGGCTCCCTCGTCTACGAACGTAATTTTCCCCACACCATCATTCCTTTTCGGATTTGGACTCAAGCTCCCTTTCAAAGGAGGCTATAAGAGTCCCATTCTTCCCAGGTAAATGCGGGTGAGAAGTGGAATAGCGTACGGGGGTAACCTACTGATTCATCAACCTGCCCTTGACGTCACATCCTAAGTCGTGAGCTGGCTGCTGCTGCTGCTACTACTACTACTACTACTACTACTATAACCCTGTCGCTAACTTGACATGAACAAGCAAAGGGGATTTTGGCTCCTTTAGGTGTGACTGTATAGCATCACAAGAAGTGAGAAGGTTCTTGTAGAGGGCTGATCTTTGTTGACACTTTGACTGGATTGGCCCAGTTTGCATTTTCATGCAAGAAAAGTACCTCCTTGCCGCGGCAGCGGGCTCTCCAGATAACACGAACCAAGGAGATGGGTGGGAGAGGGCTGAATGGGAGAGAGACGTTGAACCGGGGATACTTACCACTATACTATCGAGGAAAATTTATGTACGAGCCGAGAAGTTGTCATTCTGGTGAAATTGAACGACAGGAAGGACTTTGCCACTACTGGGAAACGGATAGAGAAAAAATCCGATCGGGAGACTCGTCAGGCCCGCACATACGGGCCCCGCTAATGTAATGTAAATATATGCCGACTTGTAGTGTTCTTGGCCAAGAGTCTGCGAGAGCCTGTGTTGAGAATGTCCCGCCGCTCTCGCGGATGAGTCTGTCGATGGAAAAGGAATACTTTTTGGCAGGCGACGAGCAGCTCGAAAACCAGGCTTGACAGGATCGTGGGAGCTCGAGACACGGAGGGCTCAGAACGGCCGCCACTCTCCCTCTGCCTCCTTCCCGGACCACGTAGTATTCTTCCGCTGCTGCCTAGTGGACTGGAAGCTTATTATGACGTAGGAGAGGGCTGGGAGCATGGCGTCCGGAGATAAAGCTCTGCCAACATTTTCGCCCCGCACCCAAGATTCTCGTTGACAAGGGAGAATGATAAAATTGGAGAGTCAATGAAATTGGCCGTGACAAGTGGGCCTTTTAACAAATTTAGCATGCTTAACCGGATTTGGTGGCGACTGAAGTTGGGAAATTCTCAATATATTCCCAGCGCACGAGAGCATTGGCTCCGATATGTCTACTGGCAGGTTCAACCAGGTATTTCTTGCTTTGAAGAATGCACAAAAGTGGTAATTAAGTTCTGGGATGAGGGAGGAATCGGATATGGTAATTTGATCGCCATCCTAATTTTTCCCGCCGCCAGTTAGTTCCTTGTAATCGATTACCCGCATTCCACCAGTCCGCTTGCATCCGCGGCAGTAGATCCTCAGTGAATGAATGGCGTCGGTTTCCACGTGGAGAGAAGGGAGAATCGGTAAAATTGAAATGCTCATGGATGAGCCGTCACCGCGGCAGTCCGCTGAGGAAAAATGATGCTTTTACAAGCACATCCACACACACACACGCACGCATGCACAATTCTGAAACTCATAAAATCCAGCCATTTTTCTAAGCTGTCCAACGGCAACGGCCGTCCCCTCCTACATCCCATGATCTACCATGGGACGTGGAAGCATTATTATCCTTTCCATTAAATTTGCGTACGGGAAACCAGCGGAGGACCACCATGAAACGTCATAAAGCCAAAGTGAATTTATCCAGGAGGAGAGGATCATTTAAAAAATGCAATTTTGAGATTTATACCGGGTCGGTTGCAAGGGCTTTCCGCTCCGCAGACTCCCAACCACTCCGCCCAACTTCTCCTTCTCTCTTTCAGAGACACACGCAGACCCATAGCACAGACACACATACACACACACACACTGGGAAGAACATCAATACTTTTTTTCTGAGGATGAATCCGGTTTCTGACGCGGAGCCCGTACTAAATCGTCGGGGGGGAACTTTATTGGCCTTGTTCAAGGGAATTCAAGTGTAGGGAAGTGAGAATGTTAGTGGAGCGGAGTTGAAGGAGTGCCTTTGATCGGTTGGAGCAGCAGTGAAATCCTACATACATCCCGTCACTTCCATTCTATCATATGCCACACAGCCACACTCCGTACGCACATGCACACGCCATAATCCTCCGCATTTACTATGTGGCGCATTCAGCTCTGCCAGATTCCTTCCCTGCCTCCCGGTGCATCAAATAAATGCATCCATTTCCTCGGCTCAAGTTAGCTTAATTCAATAACCGTCTCTCTGAAGCCAAGATAATAATTACTACACACTGTGTGCAGTGCAGGAGGTCGGGTCAGCTGATTCCCCGCGAGACCCGCTGTGAACGGAGCTGGATCATTACGAATTCCGCCGGCGGAAATTCCTCACATGATGAACGGGGAGTGTGGGACTCACTGCATACGCTGCTGCTGAGCCCGTAAGAGACTAAACTGGAGTCATCATTCTCATGATGACTATGTTGAGAGAGAGAGAGAGAGAGAGAGTTAGCGGGCAGGGGCTTAGGCATGTTTAGCTTGTCCGGTTACACGGGATATCTTCCGCCATTTCCCCCCGTATTTGCCTCCCTCCACATCGTGCAGCCCAGCTCACTCGTGAAACTTTCTCAGGCTTGAAATATCGGAGAAAATAAAATAGGAGGACGCTCCTTGAATTCATATTTATCCTAGATATTTCTCCTGTGTATTCGCCAACCCCGCCATAGTAGTACAAAGGAAGGCAGGGAGAGAGAGAGAGAGAGAGAAAGCGGATGAGTGCGTGGGGGGAGCGGAAGGAAGATGGGGCAAGGGATGGAATTCAATGTGCTTGTGGATGCGAATATGATGGGAAAAACTCGCTAATCGAAATCCCTGACTTTATATGTACAGGGAGTATATGGATGGGGGCTTTTATAGGATTATTATATATACTTTCCCCAATACATATATTTTTGAGGCGACTGAACTTGAAATCATCTTCTTTTTTTCGTCCCTATTTCCTCCATCTCTTCGTGTACGCGTCTTCCTTAACTCCTTCACCCGTTTCTTCTCCTTCTCCATCTTCTTCTTCTTACTTGTTCATCTGTTGGAGGTAACTTTTTTTTTGGGACAAACCATGTGAGGAATACTTTGCAAGTAACTTTGTGTGTGAAGGGGCTGGAGTACAGTGTGTGCATGGCTGCGGTAGGGAAGTCACTCCACTCCGAAGTGGGCTCCTCGTAGATGTGTATAGTGAAAGTATGACGCCGGAGTCAAGTTCCTATTTTTTCAATTTTCCAATCCTTCTCCGCGAAAAATCCATGATTTTCCCAGTAGTGCACCACCACTCTTTTCCCTTTATAACCGCCGCCCTGTCTCCTCACATTTTACGGCATTTTCCCCATCCTCTCAATTTCCTCCGTGTCATCTTCTCCTCGCTCGCTCTCCTTTGCTCTCCATAGGGGCAGGGAAGCGAGTTGGAGGCATACTTTTCTCCTTCAACTATTCCCTTTATTTATCTTGCATTATTCTTGGACTTGGTTCATGTATTTTTTATTTATTGCTTTATCTCCTTATGATACCCACCGCGCGCGTGCACCGCCCGTCAACCAAACCAGAGCTCGTCCCATATCAGGAATGCAATAAAAATATTTATTTACGTTCTGAATTTCCCTCTGTCTCTCTCTCTCTAGATGTTCTAGTCCAAGATGAGGTTGACATGGCCACTTCCACTACTTTGTGCTGCCGCTACTACTAGTGCTACAGATTGGCTCTTCGGATACCGACTTTACGGAAGATGCCGGAAGATACCATATGACCGACCGGGTGGTGGATGGTTCTGTGAAAACTCTCATATTTTTCTCATAGTATCAAGAAGACAACGAGGAGAGTGAGTGCACTATGGAAACGGAATAGGATGGGATGGTACCACGTGTTTTCTCATCCGAGCTCCGTAGTGTGGAATGATAACACTGCACTATCACTACCACTACTGTCGTGGCGGGGATCAAAAGGGAAAATAGTCTCTCAGCTTCTGTGTGACTTGAATCCGGATCAGTGACATTTTATGCTGTATATGTGGCGTGTCCCTTATGGAATTGGGGCGTTACCCTTGTGGTTGGGAACCCTCTTGGAGCTTGTATTATTATTACCCCGGTAGGAATCTTACTTGCGGGGAAAAGAAAAGTCTATATTAAATACATAATGATGAGATATATACTCTCTGTTTCCGTGTGTTTCCAGAGGTATGACAAAGAATATTATAAATGGGGAATGTGTAATTCTCTTATAGTCCATTTTGTTATACATTTTTGTACATTTATTTTTGACTGTTATAAAAAACTTTTTGATCATAATTATTATTATTATTATTTATACTAGCAATTTTACTGTCTAATATAGTACCCCTAAATGGTGCCAGAGGTTGTAGTAGCGGGATTTTTGAACGGTTTCTACATACATATTATAGTGAACAGAACACTACACGCAGACGTATAATGCACACACCCTTAACATACGTACTTTAAAAGTGTAATATTTATGAACCAGTCATACGTGTTACCGTGGTAATACTATTTAACTATTATATATTATATAGCTTGTAGTTACGGACTCTTGTTGATTTTCCTCACTCACTCACTCAGATACTCATTCATAAGAAGAAGAACATCATCATCATCAAATCAATCCAAGCATCCACGGCTTACCCCTTGTGGCCATTCCTTGTTGTTAATTAGAATCTCTTGCTGTGTGGAATGGGAGGAGGAGGATGGTGGTGGTGGTGGTGGTACACACGGGAGAGAATCACCACCACATGGTACTTTTATTATTATGATGATTATTACTATCAAAAATGGATCCATGTTCTCAGGATCCTCTTACCTGCTATTTATTACACTACATATACATATATACACATATATATATATACAAATATACGTATGCATATGATATGTATGTATGCATGACTCCACACGCAGAACATAAGACTTGAAACTTTGAATGTTTCCAAAACATAATTAAGTGTAGTAATAATAATATTAATAATATTAATAACTATTGTTTCAATTGTTGTGTCGTTGCCTAATGCATCGCAATATGTTTTCGCGTGTATATCATTCGGATTGGACATTAAATCTCTGCGAATTTAATGAAACACAATTACCTTCCAATGAAGGAAAATTCGGTGAAGCTGATTGTCTAAGGTGGTGCCGAACTTGTTCAATATTTGCATGTGGCTGGGAGGTTGGAAAGCGGTCATAATTTGCATACGGAGAAGATGACTTGTTATTTGCACAGTGCGCCGTGGTTAATGAGGAAGAAGTGCGGCTGAAGAGCGGTAAGATAAATACTCGAAATTTGTTCACGTGAGACTGACAGCTGTTGTAACCTGTAACGGCGTGAGCTCGAAGTTGGCCTCTTCGGAGGCCTAGAGACTCACTGTAGCTTCACTACGAGCTTTACATACGTCTCCACATGCTCATACTTACGATCACTAGCACTACTTCTACTAACTACTACAACTGTCTACATGTAAGAACTCTGAAATGAGCAAACAACTTGGAAATTCCGTCAAGTCAACTCAACAGTGAACTGTCTGTGAAGGGGAAGGGATGAGGAGAAGAGAATGGTGGGCACAAAAAAACTATTTACTTCCGTCATCAAATCCCAATGGCCAGCCCAAGCCCCGTTAATAATTTTTTCAAGGGTAATCATGATGAGCTGTTAATTGAAATTAAGAGAAATTGAATGGGATTTATATGGATTTGGGCGGGAAATGTGACTTGAGATGTGGAGGATGCGATAGCCTCGGAATGAGGAATGTGCTTTTCATGCTTGAACCCACTGTTAAATATGGGAATTTCGATGAAGAAGAAGGATCCTTGTGTGTTGTAATAGGACTTGTTACATGGTCTTCCTCCTCATACTCATCTCGGCCTGTATAGTTGGAAGGAGAAGAAGGGACAGAAAGACATTGATAATACAGGCTGGCAGAAGGATGTCAGAGGAGATAACAAGACCAAAAGCATTATACAGCTCAGAGGCATACACACACACACACGACTGCACACACTCACATACACACATGTCTACATCTCATCCATCAAGGGGGGAAAGGGTTCAGCTCAGCTCATCTCATCTCTCTCTCTCTCTCTCTCTCTCTCTTGATGCCTTTCAAAATTCAAATCACCCGAAACGATAACGATATTAAATCCTTGTACGGCCGTATAACGAGCATCACCGTCATCATCATCATATCCGCCTCTATAACAAGGGGTAAAGGGAAAATGAACCAGGTTTCCACTATGGATTTAATCCTCCTTGTGTAAGGTACATGTATGGGAAATTACCCAACCCGACCCTGCTTACAGACGAGGATGAGAGAGGGGATGTTACCACACTGTGTATGCATAACAACCTGGGAGAGTAATAACAATGCAAACTGACGCGGCCGGAGGATACTAATTTTTCCCTGTACATATGGCACACAGACATGTACGAGGTGCACTGTTATGTAAGCACACACTAACTGAACTGTACTGTACACAACAGACGGACAGGCAAACCAGCATCAAGCCGGGCAGGCACCCATCTATCCATCCAGAGAGCGAGAAGTAGATATAGATTCTACGAGCCCTTGCTTGACTTTAATATTAAAAGGCGGCGGCGGCGGTGCTCGTGGAATATTCAAAGGCATATACTACCAGCCACGCTAACGGTCGTCATATATGAGTGAGCGTCAAATTCCATAAATCCACTGGGTCTTCGCTGGAGAATGGATTCCTAACCCGTTTTTTGAAGAAATGAACCTTGCACGCCTGTCCCCAGATGTGCCAGCCTCAGTTAAACTTGAGAGTTTTATGACAGGATGAGGAGATTCTACTATTCCACTCCTTTGGACTCCAGATGGGTTTGGTCCNGATTCTACTATTCCACTCCTTTGGACTCCAGATGGGTTTGGTCCTGTGGGGAGGTTTACCATGAATTCACAGTGTTTTGTGTCGTAGTGTCAAATCTCGAGTCCATATTTAAATAAATGAGTATGGCTAGGAATTTCTCACCCATTTTATTTTTAGAATGTCAACGCCATTTAAAGCATTACAAGTGGATAATCGCGTTACAGGGAATCATGTTAACCGTGACTTTTTCGCACATTTAATATGCGTACAGGGAGGGACTTCATGAGCGGTTTTCGGATGTCAACTAATTCGACCGGCGTTCAAATCCTACGTCCAAAAAGTTGCACTCATACACACGTGCACACCACTACGGCTGGCTGGAAAAAGGCTCTCTGGAGTTACGACGACGTTTACGGGCGAGTTTACTATGCGTAATGGAATGCAATGTAATGACTGCATATCTTACTATCTAACTGCAACAAGAGGGGGCTGCTCATGATCATGATAATGGTGATGAGGAGGTTTAGTGAGGCGAAGATGCCAAAAGAAATTAATGATGGGTTGATTACAGCTTACGGCTCCAGTCATGTTCAGCCTTCAGCTCTCGCGCTCTCTCTCCCCCTCCGTCATCTTCCCCTCATCTCCTCCACGTCGTCAGCTCTCCGCCTGAAATTCACCACAAACTTTTCTTCACTCTCCGTGGGTATTACATGATGCCGGATGATGGCGACCCTTCTTCCATCGTGCTGCCCAATTCCTAACATTAACGCCGTCGCCACCACAACCACCGCCACCAACTCCGCCGTGTGTTATATTCTTGAGGTCTGTATGACTATGTACACGACAGCCGGTATCATTACAGACACTCAAAGTATACCTTCGGTTGTGTACATTTGAAACCTCAATAATAATTTCCTCTCGTGTGGCTCGGGAAAATGGGAGATGTGGAGGGGTAAGGCACTATACGGTGTCCATCCGTCATGTGATTCAGATGTTCAATTGTTCAACCAGGTGACGTGTGTGAAGATTGAAGGGTTTCCCCGGGTGGCAGTGCCATGCAGGTTGAAGATACTTCGAGTCAGTGGTTGCCTTCGCCTAAGTTTATAATACGTTGCCTGTGATTTTCTATTGGTTACAAACTTGATTTTTGTTGACTTTAACGCCGTTTGCTTAACTGCTAACCTAGTGGCCGCCACTTTTATAGTTATATATCGGTGCCACGTTATTTCATAGAAGCTTATCTGGTGCGCTATCTAGGATTTTGAGTCGCGCGGCGCTGAGCGCCGGGACGAGCTTTCGAATGAGAACTGAATGCTAGCAATTTATATTCATTTGGCACGTCTCCCTCCTCTTCCACGTTGAATCATTCATACGAGCTAAGTAGTTGGTGCATTTGAATCACATCCAGCCGCATACGCACTCACGATATCCATTTGGCCCGTTTTAACGCTCTTAAGCACGGGTAGAGTGGGAGAGGGTGGGTGTGTGCTTGCGTTTGAGTTAGTGAGCAAAGGAGAGAGAGAGATAGAGAAGGCGCGCGTGAAACTGAAGAGAACTGATGAGATTTCGTCATAAATAAAAATCCTGTTGAAAAATCCATGAGTTTCTCCAACACGCCGAGTCCCTCTCGCCTTCCACGTCCACGACAACGACGACGACGACGGGGTAGACAGCGAAGACTTCGGAACGAAGCATGGGGAGGGTCCAAAGGATTCATCGAAGTACAAATATTACACCGACTCTGAGAGTGTAAGGCGTAAGGGGAATAAAGGCGGCTGCAAAGCCCGAGCTATAAGACTGACTGAGAGAGTGAACTTGTGATCATCATACCATTAATAATACGTTACGGTGCATCATCGTCTAGCATACATTATGTGCCCTTCACTCTCGCATGCAAAGGATAGAGCTGGATGCTGGGCAAAGTGCAGTGTGTGCATGGTTGGGATGAGTCTTTGTGTGTGTGTCTGTGTAAGTGGTTGGTGGAGATGGAGTCGAAAAATTACTGTTACTTCGAAGCACCAGCAGGCATAACCGCGTGTGTGTGTGTGTGTGTATGTTGTAACAAGTAATAATGTTGGAGCGGCGGGGAAGGTTGTAGAGTAGTATTATCACATGGTTATTAGGCCCATGTTTTCCAATGTCTTATCGACCCATTACGATCAGTCGCCTACACATACACACACACACACACACACACACACACACACACACATCCCCGTATGTACATGCTATGCCGAAGGAGCAAGGCATTGGGCTCCACAGCCCGGTGGAGCAGTCAGTTTCAATGCATAATCATGTGGGTTTACCCTCTCGTTCGTCCATCTTCACTTTATTTATTACTCATGATCCTCGAGCATCTTCTTTTCTGAGGAAACCACCGGAATTTCAACTCTCATGAACCATTCATCACCTTTCGGCAGTCTTCCACCACAGACGTCATCGCATCAGCCTTCCGATATTATTTAGTATGTATTGAGCACGGCCGGGACGGTAAAGTATGTAGATATGGCTGACATGGCGCTTTGCATTAAGCAATGGAGGGGGTGCAGGATGACCTTTGGCTCAAGTTTAATTAAATTATACCGGGATCGTAATTGTGGGGATGTTTTTGAGTTTTGCCACTTGTAGAATTTCAACGCCACATATGATTCTGTTTGCTGTGCTGCATCCCTCATTGAGAATGTGTAAACCTGTCATTCCTATGCATGATGCCTTCAAAGAAATGCATTTTTTCACTGCACTGACCCACACTTTTCAGCCGGATCGCAATCGCAAGTCGCCAGACCATACAACCAAACATACGCCCATTCTGCCCAAAAACCCGTTGCCAGTTTAAGTTTAACGCATATTTCCAGAGCAATGAATATGGAAAATTCCAGCGTATTCGAATCATGAAGAAGAGACCGGAGTGGTAGCAAGTAGCTCCTGGCGAGATTGATGGCCGTGCGCGCCGATTCAGACGAAACAATAATGGACATTTATATTGTATTAGTACAGGATGTTCCAGCTACATTCAGGGGCTCTGGCCAAATAAGGTACTCAAGCTACACATCATCGTCCCTCCCTGCCCAGAGTCCCTACAAACGTACAATTATTGCAGCATTATCCAGGCACAAAGTGCGTATGCATGTG
>WJFA01004022.1:0-11493 GCA_009870155.1 Pseudobourletiella spinata | reverse complement strand
TATATAGGACCATCCCGGCTCTTCGAGAGAGCCATTCTTCCGGGAACGAGTCCACACACTGCACAAAATAATGACTCGCTCCGGATCTCAAGTCGTAAATCTCATCCTAATAATAGACAAATAAATAGAGGATATTCATTTCTTCGAACCCACACAGCCAGCTCTCCAATTCCCTACTGGTCACCACCACCTCTGCCACACACACACACACACACAAGTGTGGGCCACAAATCTACATTTGACCAGGAGTCGAGCCCCGCGTCATCCCTCCCGTCACATTCCCCACATTCTGGCGCCCTCTTCATCATGTGATGGTTATTGTGGGCACGGGAGACAGAACCTTCCCACATACACACACACACATCACAATGGACGGAATCACTGTGATAATTTTACTTTACTCCATCACGGGCTGGGAACAACGGGTTGGGCAAGAGGAATTTCTACAGCACTAGTTAAATGCATTAGTAAGGTACGGTGAGTGTGTGTGTTTGTGTGTGTTCGTGTGTATATGCGCGTGTCTGAGCAATCGTAAGTTTAACCTCATATTATCCCAACCTTTACAAACTCTTCTGTATATGGCGGACGACAAGTAAACAAGAGTGGAGGGGGACGCCAAGTTGTTGTGTTCTTCTGAAATACCCTCTTGGTAATACACTCGAGCCTCATTTATCCGGCCCCCTTTAATACGGCCAATATTTGATGCGGTCATAAATTTTCCGCCGTTGCGACTCAAGCTAGTGCTCTGCCATGCTCAGCCATCCCCTCAATACGACCACTACTGTTTCGTGCGGTCGGAAATTCCCCGTCCCAAGAGGACCGGAATAACGAGGCTCGACGGCAATACGACTGTGACATGGTCGAGAACAATGGTTTGGCGGGAGATAAATGGATGGAAAATGGAAATTAAGCTTTTGTGAGCCAATGTGGAGGTACACCATGTGTCCACACATTGTAAAAATATACATGTAGCCACCCCTGTACATGCATATGTCTGGTGGGCACAGGCACACTCTGCCGGAGCTGCGGGACGGGCGGAGATACGAAAAGTAGTAGTGTATAGTTGTCCTATACACTACACTGCAATGTTTCACTGTCTTTTGGCTTGGCACGAGGACTCAACTTTTAAATAATTCACTCTCATAAAGGATCCCTATTTCCTTCGCTCCTCTCCGTCCCTTCCACGGACTTACTGTATATACATATACGGCGACCTGTGGATTTAGGCAGAGGGGAAAATAAGTGCGTGATACTTGTGGATGACAGTGTGTGTGTGTGTGTGTTTGTGCATGTGCCGGTGTTTTTATGTGTGCCTGTTTCTGCGCGTTTGTGTGCGTCTCTATACATTTGTGTGTGTGTGTGTGTGTGTGACTGTGTGTTTTTGTCTATGAGATTGAAAAAGTTTTGACGTAACTCATTTGGCAATCACCCTTTCCCCTTGTATCTCTCTCCCTCTGACTAGCGTGTTCAGTTGCTTCCACAAAAGTCCCAGCAGTCCGCCCGACACTCCCATAAATAAAGACCGCTTTAGATTTACTCATAATTCTCGTTCACGCTAAATTAGAACAGTTTAAGATAATGGACGAAAAACATCTGGGCTTAACAATGCCGGCAAATACGGGCAAACACGCAGGACCACATGCTCACCAACTCACAAATCCACACACACACACACACACACACACAAATACACACACACACACACACACACATTGGAACTCATTCTTGAAATCATTATTGAAAAACAGTGTACCTAATTGTGTTCAACCCTGAGCTCATTTGGGAGCTATATTCCCCCACCGCCCCCGTCCCAATCCGTATCACAGTGTGCATCGTGCGGACCGCGAGGAAGACAGGCTGAAAAGTAGTTTTGGAAAAAGTCTTACGACTTTTGACACAAATTTCTTGTTGTACTGGGGGGGGGGCGGCGGCGGTGGCGGCGGCGGAGAATGTGAACGTATAGAATCCATAGAAATCTTCTGAGGGCCACGAGCAATCCCGTGGGTAGAGACTTTCCACCGGATATGGTGTATGGTGTACACAGATGAAGCGAGAAACCTCTTATTAAAGTTTGTTAGTTGATTTGAGCATGCCGCTGCCACTACCATTCACACGTATACACACGGCATGAACCAAAGTGGCTAAAAGGTAAATGGGCACTTTGCCCACCAATGGATTGGATGATCAATATTATGGGCGCCGGACTTACGTTTTTTTTTTCAACTGAGGCAAAAATGGCACTTGCCCCTTACTCCCTCTCATCCTTGTTTCTACTTTGTTAGGCTGTAGACAACAACAGACATGTTGAAAGGGGAGATAAGGGATTGATTGGGGAAGACACTATAAAAACCCTTGATTGATTGCCTCACGGGCTTTCATTGCTACGAGCCGATAGGAGTGCGCATTGCGCCCAGAGTTTGCACTCATATGAGAGGATCTTGACAAAAGCACACACACACACACATACACACACACACGTTCACACAAATGCACAGAAAAGCTAACATGTACAGACACACACACACACACACGACCTGTCACGACTCAAATTATTTGGGAAAATTAATAATCAAATTTTAGATCAAAATAGCAGATGACCCCATCGTCATCATTCCCAACTCTCGCGCGCCCAATTATCTTGGCCCAACCACGCGCGCTCCTGCTCCCTTCAGTCACCCAGTCAGATCAAGTTTTGCCGGCAGATAGCAAAGCCGTTGTGGCCCGACGTTTATTGTAACCTCGTAAAATAATGGATCACCATTCCCTCCGCCCCCCGCCCCCCTCCCACCATATGATCATCCCTTATTTTCCATTTCGACAAGAGAATTTTTGACGACGGCATGTAGTAGTGCATGTGGGCATGCGCAGCATAATAGAAAATGCGTGCTGGGCGGCGAGGGATCAGATTCCTAACGACATTTCTCCCACTGTGAAGACTCTGTGATGGGAAATTTTATATGGCAAACCACTTCGGCATCTCAAACAGGGGCAAATTAAGGACTTGGAGGGGACGCATGAGTAATATCCACTGTGGTGGTTACTGTGATGCTCTGAGTATCTGAGTTACAAAGTAGAAGTTGATTTTCAACGTTTCACCATCCTAATCTCCATCATCCCAATCATCTTTTCATACTCTACGAACATGTGGCCGAGATGGTACTACTGGAATGTTAAGGGTACAATGTAATGACAAGGCCTCAGTTCATCCCACACATTTGTAAACTAACACACGCACACCGCACACACACAGACACTGAAACACACACACACACACACACACATACACACACGCTCACACAGAAACTCAGTGAGACACACACCAACGCCCAGAGAGACACGATCAGAGACAAAAAGTCATATGAAGTCAATTGCTTTAACGTGGAAAAACCACGTCGTAAATAATTTCAATTTTAAAGACGAATGTGTGGACAAAAATTAATGGTTGAAGGCGCAATAAATTTCTAAAAAATGCAGAAAGTCAAGGCCGTTGGCATAATTCGCCGTGGAATCAGATGAAATGTGACTCGAGGGAGAATTGATTGGATCCACACACACACACACACACACACACACACACCAGCACACACACAACAGCACACACAGTTTCCCCGCCCGCGTCATCAATTTCATTCCTTATTCCACACACTTCTCTCCTCCACAGACAGAATATCCCCCCATCCGTGCTCTTTGCTCATCTGCCGCCATGCATGGACCACTACGGCAACAACAAAAAATTTGGTAGTCTTCAGCATGATGACCGCTGAACCGTGAACACTACTTTTCCCTTCAATAATATGTTACACGCTACACTCTTAGGGAAAACCCTGCTGTTGCTCATATGAAGTTGCTCACTGAGAAGAATCTTCTTGGTAAGGATAGTGAGGAGGTGAGAGTGTCGGGATGTGGTTTGGCTGGCCGCCGTCCTCCTCGCATCAGATTGATTATGATTCCCGCTGTGAGGACAATTAGGAGCCCAGAGAGGTAAGTGCTGTACAGGATGTCGTCCACACGACGGCAAGATATGTTGCTGCTGCTGCTGCTGCTGCTACGGCTATACTTTAGACGCCTCGAGAAAAAGTCCATCAAGAAGAGTCTCACTTCTCGCTCAGCCAGCCAACCAGGGACGAGAACCCGTGATCCCACCGTGTCAACCCCTTTAATGGGCAAACCCAGTGGCACAGAGAGAATAATAACTCACATTGCATAATTCCACACACACACACACACACACACATACACACACAATCATTCGCCACCACCATCACCGGAAATTACGTCCTCAGAGAGTACACATGTGTGTGAGTTAAACCGAGCCTTCGTATTATTATTATTATTATTATTAAATAGCTTTTTTTACGCAAGCCCTTCAAACAGAGGTGGAAAATCCAACATTTGTGGTGTACTTACTATTAGTCAATCATGTTTCCACTGGCTTAGAAAACTAGAGGCAAGATAATTATTAACTTCTCCTTGGGGACTTTAAGTAAGTTTTAAAGAGGATATTAATAACCATTACAGTCATTATTCTTATGGTAATGTTTAGCAAACTTGAGGAGCGCCGCCGTGGATAGACAATGCTACACGAGGGCACAGAAATGTTCCCATGCATAAGTGTGGCTTTGGGCACACACACACTCACACACACATACAATGTCAGTCGTCAATTTCAATACCGCCGATGTACACACCACTATTTGCAATGTGTCACAAAAACAAAGGGAAATAATCTTGCGAATTTCTGCCGTTTTTTTCCATCATATTGCAACAACAACACGACAACTACAATAACAATCATAATGTGTTTCTGTGTGTGTATATATATATATACGGACTGGCACACACTCTGTCACGTATGTGCCTCACGTTTTCACCTTCAAATTAACCAAGAGCATTACGGCGGCTTTTATCTCTTCCCATATATCGCATTGGTGGTTGTGGAAAATGCAAATGATCCTAAAGGGCCACCGCCACGACTACTCTTTTTCCGCTTAGCCACGTGAAAAGGCCATGTCCTACGCCTTTAATTTTTTCTCCACACACACACACAAACACATCACTTTTTCCCTGCGGTCCGCCCAAAAGTCAGATGCCACAAGAGAGCAGGTCTCATCTCGGATGTGCTGCTGTAACACCCCGCCACTGACACTCCACCGTCGACATGTGTCCGTCACAGTCAGGAGTTAATGGCTCACCATATGGAGAAAAAAAACATGTGAGTCATGCTGAGTGAGTGTCTCATGGCGGGGGCTCCCTATTAAAAAAAACATTGCACAAAAAGACTTCTCTCCCATGGGGTTTTTCCCCTCGTGTAATTATCATTATTACTACTATTCCTCCTGTATGCTATGATGATAACCCTACACATTTTATTCTCATGCAATGCAATCAAGCTCGGGTGACTCGCTAAATATGCTTCAAGCATCGCCGATTCGACCTCGACCCAGAGGCTCACGGGGAGCACCCTGTCAGGATCAATCTTATGCCGACTGACTGACTGACTTGAGAGTGAGCCGATGGGTGCACACATGGGCTGAACGTCTTGAGGTGGGATATCTCACACACGGTAACTACCGTTGTTGTTGTTGTTGTTGAAATTACCTCCACACTCTCAAGCCCCTTGGGTTAATAATACACACGTGGTGGCTACATGGTGGTGGAAACCGCCCGAAACGTCTTCACACATCCCTTCAAGGCAGCACATGGTCAAGCACGAAAGGGACAAGGTGGAGTCGACAGGGTGAAATTGTTCCTTATCTTTTCCCTCTCCCTCACTCGTGCTTTTACCACTTAATTTCAAAAAGATGATAAAAATAAGGGGACTGCACCGTGACAATTAACATTGGACATTGGGGGATGAGCGGCGAGGATTTGGAAAAAGTAAAAGTCGCAGCGCATGCTGAGTAAGGTAGTAGGAAACTGTGACATCCAAACCGGGGAAATTGAAGGGATTCTAAATGTTGTTGGCATCCTATACACTAAAGCCGAGACCATCAAGTTAGAGGGGGCAACATCATTAAAAAATACGGGAGTGAAAACAAAAACAAACAAACAAAATAAACACAAAGAAATTCCATTTGAATCCACACATTCCATATTCACGGGACGGGAATGTGACTGCAGCCGGGCGGCTGAGATGTATGCAGCGTCATATGGACGTGCTTTTGGATCTGTGCACTTGTATGCACCCACCGGGCCAGTGTCTAACATGAGGCAGTGCATAACAGTGTATTAGGTGATAGTAAATTACACTGGAAGGATGCATCCACACCTGGAAGACCTTGACTCTGTGGGAACCGAATGAGGTGGATTGACTCGAATTAAAACCACACTTCCCTCCGCCTTTGGCCTGTAAATACACGGCTTAAAGGTCGACTCATTTGCCTTGAGTTGGATGGGAGTGGAGGCCGGGAATGGGTGGTAGAATGCCTAACAACAACCTGTTGCTGCCGCTGCACTCCAACTCCATAACCTGCTTCGAGGGTAACACTGTGTGTGCGCGGGTGTGAGGGATTGTGGAGGAAAGGACACACACACGTGCACACACACACACACACACACACACAAACATACACAGCACACACACAGTAAAATTTGAGGGTTCAAATCCCAAGGAATAATCTTAGAGAGAGGAACAGTCCAGTTCTTTGATCCTCCCAAATGGCACAGGCAATCGAGTTGTGCGCAATCTCTCAGGCCAGACAGACTTCTCTTACAGAGTCGCCGGAGAGGCAAACGAATAATTGAAGAGGTCCGTTGAGTAATACTGAATGGGGGAAAAAATGGAGTGACGCCGTGTGGTTTGGCTGTAGTGGCAAATGAATATGTTCCTCGTAGCTAACTGGACATGGGCTATCCACTCAAACACACACACACACACACACACCCACAAACACACTCGCGCACACACACACACACACACACACACACCCACAAACACACTCGCACACACACACACACACACACAAACTTACTCACCTGCCCAACTCGAACCTGACTCGTTTTCATGGATAAGGATTCTCCGTCAACACTCATGCACATTAGAGAGGCTCCACTTGAGTCATATGACGAGTAGTGCCGATGGCTCGGCTGAAGCACTCACTCACTCACTCAGTTACAGTACACTCCTCTACCGTAAGTACTCTCTCCCAATACCTTGAGAAGATCACCGTGTGGTGCACACAGAGAGAGGTGACTATACACGGATGGGAAAAACGGGAAATTCTAGTAAGATGAACTTGCCGCTAGCACCGTCGTCGTCGCCATCGTCAGCAACAGCAACCACAGCCATGGCAGTAGAGGGAATGGAAAAAATCCAGCCCTTTCACCCCACCAACAACCATCACCATCCACATCATCGTCATCTGTATAATATGTGTAGGATTTTTTCTCACTAGCTTCATCATCATCATCATCATCATCTTCACCATCATCAACGAGAAGAAAAACATCATCCTCCCCAGAGATACACTAATGGACTCTGAGCCGACAGGGAAGCATTTCGTAGTCGCCCTGTACGATCCCTGCTAATCCAGGATTCAGGGGAGTCATTTCTTGACCAAAGTCATTTCTTAGCAGATCTCTTCATATGCTCCATGGCACGCAGCCAGGCAGGCGCACACATTTTTATACACAGGGACACATGTACACACACTTTGTCACACACACGCACACATTTTTATACACAGTGATAGGGACACGTGCATGTACACAGAGTCACACACATATTTTTATACACAGGGACAGGGACACACAAACACATACAAAGTCACTCACATACATATATACAGAGATACACAGACACATACATAGTCACAAACGTGCAGAGACAAACACGTACACATACATGTATGCATTGACACACACACACACACACACACACACACACACACACAAGACAGACATATGGTACAGCTTTTTGTTCAGCTGTGACTAAAGAATGTGGAAGGTTCGTTCGCTGCTCCTTCCTTTGATTCTTGAGTCACTCAAGTGTGAGGAGGTGAAAAAAATTAATTAATGAATTAATTAAGTGTGAGTGGACTTTCAATCTATGGACTTCCTCAGGAGCAACCTTCACCATGCTTCATTAACCTCCAGCAAGGTACACACACACACGCACACACATACAAGCTCACACACACACACACACAAGCTCACACATGCAACCAAGTCTGCCACACTGAATCTCACTTTTTCTTCAGGAAGTCAATTATAATTCTTCCAGTTAGATTTTTAGCGGAAGATCATATTATGTGGTCATTCACACATGGACATACACGCATGCATGTCTACACTCAAACATACATAAGTAAACCAACAGTAGTGAGGTACGCACATTTATAGGGAAATATTGCGTATGTATAGAGGAGAGGAGAAAAATATCATCTCAAATATTCCGCAATATTTTCCCCCTCATCTGATCAGACTGGTTGGAGTAGCCGTCATCCACACACACACAAACATGAGGCACCGCTACAGGTAACTGCACCAACTACTGGCCCCATACTTGAAGAAACAGTAGAGATGTTCCACTCATTAGAATTCAGATTCTTACACACACACACACACACACACACACACACACACGCATGCACACGCACACACATTAGAAACAGTCAGCCTGACATTATTAACCACTCACCTCACACTAAATGCTCCCATATAGGCAGTACCATATCCCGTCCTACCCCAACCACCACACTGCCATGACTATGGCAAAAGGGGAGAGCGGGGAAGAAAGAAGGCTACTAACTACTGTACTAACTACTCACGTTAGAAATTTCTACTACTAATTAATTTGATTCATCCACTCATAAAGTAAAGAGCGGTGCGAGAAGGGAATAGTAATTGTTATTATATTCTCTCCATCTCTTTCTCTGTATAACAACAAATTGGAAAGCCAATCAATCGGACTCGCGGGTTAGTTAGGATTTTTTCCAAGTTCCTTTCCTACCAGCGACAGCACAGAGCGAGGCAACCACTTTACTACCACAGTACTTCCCTTTCATACCTGAATTCCCATAGGAATGTCCATTTACCAGCGACAGTGTAGGTTTACAATAAATAACAACTCGTCATCACTACCGTCATATCCAGATCAATTTCCAATTAATTAGCATTGAGCACTGTGAGGAGGACGTGTGTGTGTGTGTGTGTGTGTGTGTGGAGTACCTTTAGAAAACGTCCACGGTGCAACTGACCGTTTAAAACCCTACGCATTAGTCCCATATACGAGCCTCGTACTTACTCATTCACTCACTCACTCACAGCCACATGTGTGCGGGATATCAAAGTGAAAACGTGGAAGTTCACTCCATATAATCAGAGTGGGAGGGCGGCTACAAAGTTGTGAACTCGCTGACACGTCACAGTAGTGCACACACGGAAACATTTAGCGGGGCAAATCTTTGGAGATGACGACTACAAACTCTACACAAGAGAATCCTCACTCACGCATCCCAATAATAATAGTAATAATAATAATCAACTCGTCCATGCACACATATTAGAACCAAAAGCATGCAAAAAAAAACCACCATGTAGCCGCCTCACCTCATCCACCCTCCCCCCGTTCATATTGAATGGGATCAAACAACACTTTGATCTGTTGTGAGAGTGCGGTGGTCCAGTGTTCTGGTAGCCACCGTGATAGCCAGAACAGTGACTCTTAACTTGTTTCTCACACGAGATCATGAGATAGTGATTATGATGATTTTTAATAAAGGAGGAAGAGGAGGAGAAGTTGTGGAGCAAGAGCGGAAGAAGAAGATGATGATGAAGAGGATGATGAGGATGAAGAATAGGAGAAGGAGGAGAGGAAGGTGGAAAAATCAAACAAGAACAAAAACAACAGCATGAGAGAACAACAACATTAGCCTCCTCACGACAGCTTCCAATCTGATCCCTTGAAGCGAGTCCAGAATCTCGATTGGGCCTTTTCACACACTGCCCATTATATTATCTAACAATAATAATAATAATAATAATAAAAACAATAATAATGGCTCATCTCAACACCTCACTTTGCATTAGCGGGATTTATATGGCTCAGTAGTGCATGAGCATGAGGATAATGTTGGCCTTTCGGCAACTGAATTGCTTTTTTTTTAACTTTACCGCCGCCCTTTCCCCTCCAAGGCGGAAGCGCTGGGATGAGAGCGGCGTGTAGGAGACAACTTTACTTTCCAACATCCTCTTCTTCTTCTTCTTCCTCTTCAAATACGGACATTTTCAACGAGGAAAGATTTCGTGATCTGCCCAAATTACTCGCTCGACCCCGCTGGCCGCGATATCACACTTTATTATTTAGCCTGATATTTCACATTCTGTGTGTGAGCATCCCCGAAGCCCATCTGCCACTCTAACTCACCAACAACCTTAACAAACGAAAATTTATAATGGAGTGCGCTGCTCAAAGTGGAATCGATCCGCGGATTTTAGAAGGCCTGAGAAATATAGCCGCCTTCTCTCTGTCAATTCCACAATTCCACTCCGAGAATGGTCACGGTCTCCCCATTATTCCCATGCGGACGGGAGCGTTTGGTGGGGAGGAGTGCGGGGTGGAGCTTGAGCACATGCGCAGTACAATGGGATTCCACTCCCGTCTTCAAATCTCCGCCGCGCACCACTCATTCCACTCCAGTACCCATCCAGTTCAATTAAATCCCATATGCTCACGTCAATCTGCACACATACACTCGACGGGCTAATTCTAACACACACACACACACAGACACACACACACACACAAACACACACACACACAGAGACACAAACACACGCAAACGTACACGCATCCCCACATAAAAAGACACGCACACACCTGAGAGGAAATAAAAGTCAGCAAGAGTCAGCGGGTGGACGAACAGGGTACAAAAGGAACATGACGGAGGATCATCCCTTCAGATCCTTCAGAATATGCAGAGTACATCACCTGAATTGTTGGAATAAGGATCTTGAATCCATTCTGCCATTCACACAGTGCTCTCTCAGTGAGCCATCCAACCATCTCTCCCGTAGCCTTCCTTTCTAAAATAATTTCTTAACTAGAGCAAATTAACTTAACCACGAACCGTCTCCTTGTTTTCAATATAATTCCACCATCACAGTATGGGAGCCGGAGGGGCTTAAAGCATCTCATCCCGTCATCACTTTTAAGTACACACACTCACATACACACACACCTGCACACACACACACACATTATATACACAGACGTTACATGCCTTCAAATGGCCCTAAACATAGTCAAGTGCACGCACACATGCTATTCCCACAAATGGGTAGACATGCATAGCGCGCATGCCTTCAAATGGCAACATAAAAAGTCAGTCGCCAACAATTTAAAGTTTCCCTTCAAAAGTTCACCAAGAGAGACAAACACATGTACAGGTGGTGCATGGGGGCACATGCGCTCGCACGCATGTGCGCACATGCCAACACACATCCTAATACACGCCAACATTTACATTTACAGCTAACACACACACACACACA
>WJFA01004021.1:0-11493 GCA_009870155.1 Pseudobourletiella spinata | reverse complement strand
TGTGTGTGTGTGTGTGTGTGTGTGTGTGTGTGTGTGTGTATATTGGGTAGTAGACACTTTACGACGTCAGTCCATATGTTCAGTTTTGCTTTATCACCGGTAGGCATACATGTAGAGCTGCACTGCATCACAACCACCACTACCATCATCATCATCCAGAGATGATTTCAAACGATTTTGGTCCATACAGAGAAGGGCCTTATGGCCCTTTCCCCTCCTCTCTGTACCCCTGCATGAGGGTATAGGGCCCTAGCTATTTAGGATTTTTCAAAGGGATTCATTGTTATGCACTTATAGAAATATATATCTATGTATGTGAATGCAGGTCTGCAAAGGAAAAAAAGAATGGAGTATGTGTATGCGTCTATGTATGTGATGGTAGTAGTGGTGCACTTCGGAAGAGAAGGTCCGATGGATGCTGCGATGCTGTTGTATGGATTGACTGTGGGCTCGTCCCGGTATAGTCACTCGTACAGCTGCCGGCTCTGACTATGCATGGCTTGCGTGCTGCCCATTATCATGTGAAAGGGAGAAAAATTAACGATGCTTTTCATTCGGACGAATCTGTCTTTGTGGAGCTTTGAACCCTTTTCATTGAATGTGACACTCGGCCATGGGGATTTGCACTGCATTGTGTCTTGTCCTCACAAGATCCAGTTTAGCCAACCTATTTGCTGGGAGTGTATAGTGGGAGCGGGAGTGGGGGCATTGCGCTGGGCACTATTATACATCCCTCTGCCCACCGCACAGCCAAATCCCCATACGAAAAATGCGGCTTTAAAACTCTTGCGTGCGCGTGCCCGCCTTCCGTGGGTGTTTGCCTATGTTTGGGTCATGGACGAGGATGGAAAAATCCCCGGGTGCCCGAATCATCAATCTGAAATCGGGAGACCTATCAATGTGTAAAATCTTTGTCATAGGGATTCGGAATGCATATATACATATATTTATATATGTACATATACACACACATATATGATTTGGGTTGGGGCATCAAGTCAGTATGAGCCATCACGCTATGTTTTAAGCTCCCTGTTATGTAAATATGGAATTTTTCTACTGTTTCTTCATTGGTGAGGGTAGTACACTGTACGTATGAGTGAATGCGAAGTGTCTGTGTGGGGGGATCTTGGAAAAATTCAATAGTCACTCATTCCGTGCTCGCATGTGTCACAATTAGATTTCTCTGTCACATGATTCCCTACCCCATTGTTCCGCAGGGAAAGTGCACTTGAGAGCTCGACAGACAGAGACCTATATCGAATAATGTGCGTAGCGAGGGGCCTGTATCTTCGGACGGGGAGGAATATAAATGCGACGGGGCAAATTCAATAGCTGAACAAACAACATGAAGAATTCCCCTGAATGTTAGTTTCCAGTTTAGCATGTGTGTATGTGTGTGTGTACTTCAAATGGGGAAGTTCCTAGTGGTTGTACGGTGGGAACAGAGAGTATTATATAGTGCAGTCTCTGCTCCCCTTTGGAACTATTTGCGTCCTGTTTATCTCCCATCGCAGATTTCACTATGGATATTACAGGGTGAACAAATCTCTCTCTGCCATACCACGGTCTACCCCAACATCCTCGAGCTTAGGGACTTCGCAAATACTGGAGGGATGAGGCTTGATGTGGAATAGAGTTTCGTAGAGGGGGCGTGCTCGCGCGCTTTTGAACACGGATGGGCTCCAGGAACTTGGGTGTTTCTGAGATTTTAAACATTCGTGGGAGTGAGGTGTAAAGTCAGGATTTTTAGTGCTTAAATTACGTGCATTCATTTGTGCGACAGCTGTTACTTTTACATGGATATATACTTGACCGAATGGAGTGTGCAATATAAGGGCAAGTATATGCATGTATGCACTGTATGAGTGAACGACCCGCTCGATGGATGCCTTTACGTAATGCACTCCCAAGGATGTGGCCATGTGTGTAAGTATATGCTCGTCTGTAGTGCGCCTTGGTGTTGTTTATTTTTGTGCACAGCCGGTAAATAAAAGTCAGCTGATCAGTAAGAAAGGCCCGGCACCTTCCTCGCGTCTAAACATCAACAGGTGAATGAAGGTCCAGAATTTAAAGGGACTCCATTGCGTCATGAACAACCTGCAACGATGAAGGAAGTGGAAAAAAACTGTTTTTATAAAGTGCTCACAAACCATGCAGTCGTGGTGCACAATACAGCTCCAAAAAGGGACCCTAGTTAAGACCACTCCAGAGCAAAGGAAAAGGAAGTCCGATTTCTGAATGAATGAGGAGCGGCGGCGTGCGAGTTGGTGAATGAAGAATTTTTCTTGCAGGGGAATTTTATACTCGTCATTCATCCATCTCATGGTTCTCTTTTCCTATGCGACCCTCGCCTACATAAACCACTTACTTAAACCCACTATTAAGATGCCTTACGCACGTTAAGTATATTGCTCCCTACCCACCCAACTCATCATATCCTCATGCTGGGTTTTAGTGCCCACTTGGACGTAAATCCGGCATGCATACTCTCAGCTGATTATCTTACCCTTAAAATAGACATGCATATATCTTAGGCTGTACGGCGTACTGCCGCGTCGTACTCCCACTTTACCAAGGCGGATGGAGGATGTCATAAAGGTTTTTTATTCACCATCCGCATCATTTTCAACATTCTAACAGTCATGCCACCGATGCCATTTATTAGACCCCAAAGCAGCTATTTGGGGCCACGCCGAAACTCCTGAGGGCTCTTGTCGTAAACGGAGGGTGTATGAGTTGAGGCATTTCCGAATGTGATGGAACTATGGCATGGAAAAGCGCCGTGACGAGTCCTTCGCGTCACATTTAATGACTTATTCATGAAAGATATTCTCCAAGGGGTACATAATCCAACAGCGACAATGAACTGTGTGCGGGTATGATGATGATATGGTCGCTATTTGGCAATCCACCAGTTGACGAAATCAACTGGTGCAGGAATCCAACCCGCAACACCACACTGTAAGCCTGTATGCTAATGTGCGGAGTAACCAAGTAAAATGAATGTCCTGAACAGCGTGACTCCTGGATATTTGCTGATACAGGCCATCAATGTGAGGCACCCCTCACTTTTCCGCTGGAAATTACAGCAAATGAATGCCTGTGGAGGAGACCCAGTCCTATTATAAAATGCATAACAGCTCCCCCCCGAAACACTACATATTGCAACACAGGCGAACAGGAGATATTATTATTATAACCCGCATCCTTCCCACGGATTACAAATACAGCAGCTAAGCTGGGAAGAATTTTTCCAGCAGGGCTAAAACCACAGGGAATTCAATATACTGTAGTTTCCCTCTGATCCTCTACTAGCCGTAATAACTCCACAGAACTCCTTATGTTTCAAGTGCTGGTTGGTTACTGTGGTGCAGTAATACCCGTATGCCCGCTTTTCTCAAAATAATTATGTTCCAGCGGTCCTCAAACACAGGAGAGACTGATCAAAAAGATAGGATCTTTGACGTCTGAATCCTAAGAAATACGGACAGAGGAAGGCCAGAGATGATTACAATTGGATTTATCCGTACGGGAGCTACATATAGAGATTACCGCACTACCGCGTGCCGGTCCCGGGTGAGCGGAGGAAGGGAGGCTGACTGGCTGATCCAACTAGTCTATATTCTATACTTATACCACAGCAGACGCAACCAACACCGACGCGACGCCACCACACCTGGATGAGTCACCTCACACACACCCGTAATTTGTGTTCCGACTTTTTTATACCCCGAACACAACCCCCTAGTAGCAGCGTAGAAAGCCAAGTAATCAGTTGTGCTATGCCAATAATACAGCATTGTATGTACGGATTTTAAAATGTATCCCCTTATCCATTCCCAAAGTATTGCAATTATGGAGGACGGAAAAGGTCTGGACGTGTGCCCTGGAGAGAAAGAGGGAGTAAAATATGCCCACTTAACATGCATACCTGAACCTGGGCAAGGAATACAGGCGGGTAATGGGGGATGGTATCTGTGTGTGTGTGTGTGTATGTGTGTGTGTATGTGTGTGTGTATGTGTGTGTGTATGTGTGTATGTGTGTGTGTGTGTGTGTGTGTGTGTGTGTATGTATGCTTATGTGTGGCGACTTCGAGTCGACCGCTACGAACATCGCCACCATCGCTACAACCACCATCGTTCATCCTATACGCCGAAAACATTCATTATCTCCCGTAGAAAATAACCAGCCAACTCCGAACTCACCCCCTACCCCTGCCTATAAATGCGTTTAGAGTAGGGAATTTCTCAACCCTCGCGGAGCTTTCCTGGTTTTTTGGAGCTCATATTTACTTTTATCCTTGATTGGGAGTTGCTCACAGGCAGACAGTAGTGGAGAGAGAATTCGACCCCATCACACATTTCTCCATATCAATAACGCTATGTTGGAAGCAGCGCGTAAAAGAGAGGAGCCCCGTACCCCGAGCCGACGCCTGATGCACGCCACACGCTCACTCCTATTCTGCTCCACTGCATCTGTCTAATCAATAATACACCTAAGGGAGAGGGAAATGATGAAGGGGAACTGGGCCATCGCTTCGCATGTAGTATATACGCATCGCAGGTAAATGGGGTAATGTGAGACTCACGCCGTAATGCCTGTGAACCCACGGAATTAAAGTTTCAAACACATCTTCTGTTGCGTGAGACTACCGAATGTGACAATGTATGCCTCTGAATCTTATGTATATGTCTATCATTCCGCTCCCATCCATATAAATCTATGTGAAGTTAAATCCGATTTCCAACATCTTCCAGCATTTACTTACGCAAGGAATTCCACGTGAGACGGCTGAAAAGAATAAAACTGGAAGTATTTCAGGGAAAATCGGATTTGAATCATTTTCACCGTATATAATATTGTTTTAGCGATAAACGCTAAGGATACATTGAGGTCACAAGTATGTTCGTAGCTTCACATCAAAATCCTCCTGGCTAGTGTTCAAACGGAAGAATGTGTGAAATCGAGCAAAATGATTTGATTTGGTAGAGAAGTGGAGTTGTGAGACGCTTGTGAATGGGATTCCACGTTGACACCGGAGTTTCTGTACCATGAAGACATGAAAAGGAGCTTGGGTCTCGGCATCCAGCCATGATAATATGAAATCCCATTAAAGTCTTGAGTGCACAAAAGTCATTCCAGTTACTTTACGCTTTGCTTCCCCACCACCAAAGTTACTCCCAACTTGTTACATGTAGAGAAAACTACTGTGGACCTCCCCGCAACTTCCTACCCCACCTATTATCCTGTTCAATTCTCTTTATTTCCCGTTTAAATCTCACTCAAAATATTTGATCAAAAGTTTGTCATGAGAAACATTGGGGGAATTCAAAAGTTTTCAAGTCGACAAGGATGCGGACAACAATGGGGAATCATTGAGTCAGATCAAGTTGAGTAACAGAACGGAAGTTGATGAGATCCTTCCAGGATGCTTCCTAATATGATCCTCCTCCGTCGGAAATGAGGAGGATGAGATATTATACACAAATTGTCGCAGTGGAGCACGTATGCTCCGCAGTTGTACTTGGCCCTTCTTTCACCTCGCCGTTGTGGCCGGCAGAAAGGAAGTGATGTTCATGCTGTTGTGAGCAGGTGTGGAAAAAATAGAACAAAGTAGAAATAGTAGTTTGTATATTCCCATTCGAGGTGCTTGAACTGCTCTCTGGCCCTCCTGCCACTATGCACTGTGTCTATTGTGGGTGGCTCCGCTCAAGGGTCAAATCTTGGACTGTGCGGCATGTTGACAGTTGTCAGCGCAGTGGCTAGCAGATGAAGATCACATTTGAGTGAAAACGATACCATTTAGGAGCTTCACATGTTCATCCCTATTCATACAGATTCTCTGGATCATGCCGTCGCGTGTGTGCTCATGTACCTGCCGCTAGGCAGTATTTGTTGAGAGTATTTGACACATTTAAAAGTCCAAGCTGGGACTCATCTGCAGGGATTGCTTGCGGCCAGAAAGGTCCAGTGGGTTTAAAATTGTAAACGACTACCGTTGGAGGAGGTACGACACACGACATGTGTGCCTCGCCTTATTTTTAAACAGGAGATTCATATGTGACACTGATCAGGTGCTCAAGCCTTTGCTAATTGTCCAGTATACGGATCCTGGTGTGGGTTTTCCTACTACATGGTCTTACTCTCTCGACCGGCCTGCTGCTGGCAAGATGCGTGTGTGGACCTTGAACTTTGTTGATCTACTTCCTCAACAAAGTTTAAAAACAGATCACAATATTTTGAGGAACAATGAGCAACTGGGAAATGGGAGAGAGGGGAGAAGAAGATGGTGAAGAGATTTATTCAAAATTCATTGATGGAAAAGATAACAATGCCATGATGAGGAATAGAGGCTTTGTGGATATTAATTTCTCCCCATTCTTTTTTAATGCACGTCTCCCGAATTTCCCTCACAGGCAGAAGAGATGCGGAAGTGAATGGGCGCTAAATCCGCTTGATGTGCTCCACGGTTTGTCGGCTTCTCAAAAGCCTGGAACATGGGATGGGAAATGGGAGAGTGACCCGGGAAGGACGCAAGTCAGTAGTGGTAGTAGTAACCCTCACACACGTAGAAATCTCACGTAATAACCGCATCCTTATTGTATGCCATCCTTGAACATATACGCACTGTGATAGAGGATTTTCGGGCATTTCCAGCAAAGCACTATGTGCATTCAATAAACTTGGAATAAGTACATTATCTGAATCAAATCAAAAAAATCCCCGGATTTCATAATACATTTTTACTCTCATCTCCGCTCTGCCATAATTATAGGATTGTGTATTATAGAGAAGTGTGCCGGAATAGAGTCGGTAGGTTCATCCCCTAATTCTTGTATACGTTTCTCCCTCTCCGCTGGCTCCCAAAAATATCTTTTTGTCCTGTCGGCCGACCGGGCACACATGAGCATACGCGAGCGGCGGCGGCGGTCGTGCACAATGGGAACTGACTGACTGACTATAGTTGATGACGACTATTGCAAGCGACGAGGGAGAAAAGAGTACAATCATTCACCATATCTGACAGAGTAGTGCTGCCGTGGATGGTCCCATATCTCGTGAGTACGTGCGCATTGCTATGCAATATTCATAGCCAAAGTCCCATACAAGTTACTTATACACATGTATATGTCCTAGTATGCGGGTAGTAGTGGGATTCTCCCCCGAAAACCAACTTATTTCATCCCCGCACTCACAGTGTGGTACTCATTCCACCCTCCCCTATACCGGCTGCACCCCTCCGCTGCTGTTCAAAGCGTCAGCTTTTATGCTCCTGTCGCACGTCATCGTGTCACTGTAATAGGGCTTCAGCACATACTGAATGCCACTAGCTAAATACCAGTCACATAAGCGGGACAGGGGAGGGGTACGCATGAATGGTTTTTGGAAGAATTTTTGAAATTGGATTTAGGGTAATTGGGAAATCCATGCCATTCCAATGCTATTAGAGAAGTATCACCAGGGCAATTCAAATCGGGTCCTTAAGGAACGGATCTTTCATTTAATGGAGTGTTAATGGGTTCATGACTCAATGCGACAAAATGAGCCTTTCGTAGCGGAGTGGGTTAGAAGGGAGTTGGGTTAAGCCACATTATTTCGCTCGTGTGAATTCCCGGCTGAAAACAGAGCCCCATCATCATATCACAAACAGTGGGTTTAAGTTCTGTAGGTTTGTACATTTTTTCATGATCTCAGTGATCCCTGAACCACACTCTCTGCTTCGCGGTACTTTGCGGGTCGGTAGACTGGAGAAAACTACGAGGAATCCCTGGTGGGCGAGAGGCCAATTTAAATCTACTTCAAAGGCTCACAGTAGTGATTGCTTCTACATCGCACGGCCGTCTTTATGTGCTGTTTTACTGGGTGGGGTGGAAGCACTGAAGCTCCTCTTTCCTGCCGAATCATTGTAACAATCGAGTGTGAACTAAAAAAAACCATGGTACACATCTGGTTTTGTAATTATTATGTGGTCGATCTATTAATGGAAACTAGGAGAGGTGGACAGTAAAGTGAAGTGTTTTCGAAATTGTCATTAATGGTTGTTGCGACTGATTTTACGCAACATAGCAGCAATGATTGCAAACAGTACCTCACGCAGAGTAAACCTCTCAGTAAAACTCAATTGGTACTCATTACAGCAAGATGTAGTTTCTAGGTTACTAGCCAAACTTCCATGCAGTTGGATTTCCCGTGATGCTACTTAAGTTTCCAATGGTGCAGGAAAAGGATCACGGGAGATTAGTATTGGAGGGTAGTATTGATTCGAATGTCTGATAAAATTAGCAAGAGAATTACAGAAACCTTGCCAGTATTTTGTTTTCGGGTTCTGATCCCAAATTTGAGTAGTCAGCTGGTCGGCTCGGATGGAGAAACTGCTGTATATGGATTCAGATCCAGGGAAGAGATAACTGAAAAGGACCATTTGGTTTGGGAAATTTGATGATGAACGAGTGCTTGATGAGGATCAGCATGATGACGATGATGATGATGATCATGGTTGAATACCGCCGCAGATTAGTCATCAAATCAGGACAGAAGATTCGGGGGGATGAAAGTGTATGGCTTCCCTGTGGATTTTTATTCTCTCCTCCCGACCGAGTAACTATGACAGATCGGTAGAAAGGCCAGTGTATGTGTGTGCACAAGAAGGGTCGCCTTCGGATCAGGGAAAAAATCCCGTCACACAGCCCTGCGGTTCACATATACAGTAAATAACAGTGTTTGCACTGGGCTCAGAGTTTTCCCTAGCCATAGTAACGGAGCCCTAATATTTCCCATGGATAAACCATTGCGGTGCCGAGTCATTTGCATTCGCAGTGATACCAGTATCGTTATCATGGAGGAGGTAAAGCCTGTGGAGTTTCAATTTTTGCTGCAATTTTGTACTAGGAATAAAATCGCACTATAAATCTACCCTCACAAATTTCTGTCGTAGCCCCCGCGGATACACAGAACGCATATATACTGTGGAAAGGTTAGAGAGGTGCAAGGGGACAAAGTGAGTGTGTAGATAGCGGGAAGAAGCAAAAGTTGAATTATGGGGTCGGGGTGGTGTGTGGGAGAGGCGGAAAAAGTATGAGAGCTCCAATTGAGTGAGCCCCTTGGAAACATTTTATGACGGAGGATCATTGACGCTCCCGGGAACAATGCACATAAGGAATTTTATTGGGTTGACATAGTAGTAATTCATTTCCCCAATCTTGTCCACTTTGATACCCGCTGCACTCGTATGCTTCCATACAGCCTACTCCCAACTAGCCTCCCTCTACTCTCCGTTTCTCCCGCTGACTGGCTCCTGCCTTTTACTCCACCACCGCGTCGTATCATTTTCATTAGGGTGGCTTATGGAATATGACGCCTTCAAATTAATAGCCCATTCAGAACAACTGTTCTGATTGAATTTTAACATAGTCCCTCATGAATAAAACCCATCTATCATATCAGTGGAGCGAGCGAGCGGAGGGCCAGGGTTCCTCTGCCAGAATTCGCTCTCGCAAACAATTTCCAAGTCAGTACTGCGGTAACAAACAAGTCATTCAACTCTTTAACGATTTACACTCTCCTTCAGGCCTTTTATGGAGAAATAGATGTTCCTTATTCTGTAAAAATTTGAGCCATCGTCGAATGTGCATGATGTCTTCGAACTTTTCTAGCTTCGAAGATGCTGCCTGTCGCTTATGGGAACGTCTCCTCCATGTTGGAATAATTTCTCCACTTAATGAAAAATCAGTCAATTAGTCAATCCATTAGTGGGCCCGTTCGAGTTGGTGGGAAAGCCAATCCGAAGGTTATGAATTTTTAATGAAGAATTGGGAAACCCATTAGCGGAAACACATTTGTGGTTTGTCAGCACATGCGTAACATGTGACACAGTATGGAGAGATGGCTAATCGGGAAATAGCAACAAAGGGAAGGGGATTCTACGACGTCCAAGCCCACCGAGTCTCACCGCCGTTAATTAATGCAGAGCTGTTGATGTTCCGCGTGGAAGTTGCGGGATAAATTCTTTGGCTAACTTTTTGTCTACCCTCATGTTATAATATACGTATGTGTAGGGACATTAAGTGCAAAAAAATTACTGTCCCAGGGTACTACATTAAGCCGGAGATTTCCACTCTCCTAGCTGAAAGCCAGTGTTTGGATCGAGAGATGGAGGAAAATTGCATCCCTTTAAGTTTGGAAGTGTTTCCAACCCCGCACAGTTATGTAGGAAAGTAATAAGGACGATGGTTTCGGGCAACCGGTGAAGAAACCAGGAGATTCTCTTCCCATTCCGAGCACATTAAGAAGTGGGATAGAGGGATAGACGGGAGGTGAAAGGAAGTAAGCCTCTTGGCCAACTATCTAAATATTCAATGGGAATTTGATGCGTTGGTGGGATGAAAGCTGGGAATATTAAGCATTTTCTACAGAGAATGGCTTGCGGTACGGACAATGAGGAGAACATTCAAATCTCCCGCCGCTCCATGTCTTCGTTTTCGTTTTTCCACAAAGACGCTCCAGGATCACGAGCGTATAAACGTATAGTGAGCGCTTCATTCAGCGTACAGAGAAACAATGGCGTATGTATTCGTTTACGTCCATTACTCGCATCCACTCGGACCGGGACGTTCCATTTGGCATATTTATACCAGAGCACACAGGTTGGGCGTAATGGTAACAGGTCTTCGTAGGGACCATGAAGCTCGATAGACTGACTACCGCTCGCGCCAAGATAAAAACGGCTGCATGTTCCAACCCGGAAAAGCTCAATGCAATACGATGGTTCGTGAACGGGCTTGATTGAGTTGGAGGTCCTACTCTGCGGTAGTAAAGTTAACCCCGGGTGAACCATCAGGTCGTCCCAGTCATTTCACAATGTAATTACAATGGAAATGCGGACAGCCAACACTAGCCACCCACGACTGACTGAGTCCACTGAAATGTATCATCAGATCCTACTAATTCAGTTAAAATGGTCATAGGATGACCGCGGCAATTCGAACTGAATTTGATTCCGGTGGATAATTGAATTGAAATGCTCCATAATTCCATTTCGGATTGAGCGCAGAACTACTGCATAGCCGATTTCACATCTACTCCGCATCTACTCCCATGGATACACAAGTAGAAATCCTGGTCAGGCGCATACTAAAGTGCTCATGGATATCAATATTTAAGCTACGTTTATTCCTAAGGGGGCATCCGGAAAAAAATAATAAGTCACACAAAAATGGATGCTTCAAATAGCACATCACCGAGTCAGCTTTAAAAAGGGAAAATTTTCGCTTATATCCTAGTGATAACGAATTGCATTTAGAGATGGTGAAGTCGGGAAACAAAACTTTCCTCATCTCCTACGATAAGAGTGTTTTAGCCGCCGAGACATTGGCCATGTCAGAAATGGTATGGCGTTTGTCACATTGTTTATCAAAGTTAAGGGGTTTTATCCCTCGTTCCAAGCCACCACCAGTTGAGCCAAAACGATTGGGGTGATAAACCATGTGCGG
>WJFA01004020.1:0-11500 GCA_009870155.1 Pseudobourletiella spinata | reverse complement strand
TTCATGCTAAAGCAGCAATGATTATAGCTCCATTGAAATCAACTTGCGCCTGCAATAGCTAAAGGTGGTTGCCATCAGGTAAGGGTGCTTACCATTTGATCAATCCTACGTTAATGAATACACAGAAATTTCTTCGGCCATTAAATAATTCTTGAGTAGATGTTATGCACTGCTTACGGCAATGTTGTGGCCGTATCCAAGCCTTCAAATTTTATAAAGCAAAGAAAATAAAATATTGCTCAACACAACAAAGATGTAAGGGTAATAGTTTTCATTAAACATTGCACATGATTTCACAAGCCCTACTGCACAACATAATCTCGATTGATTCTGCGAAAAGGATGCATATGCATACGTTCAGTGCAGTAATAAGTGCAAAACAGAGCCAGACTTGCCGAGCTGAAATGACACAACAAAATGAGACAACAAATGCTTGCAGCTCATTGTGTCCGTGAAAAAGTTCGTATGCAGTGCAGGGACCAAGGATAAAACTGCACAATTTATGTTTAGTACTCTAGTTTGAATTTCGAGCCAGTTCCTCCCATGTTATTTCCCGAACGAAAGCACCCGCCTATATACGAAATTTGGATTCGTATCGGGCAACTAAATTGAACAATACGATTGGGTATCCAGCAATTTAGATCGGCAAGCAGCGGATCCACTGAGGTGGAATCGAGATCAGTTGGAAAGGTTGGATTGTTATGTTAAGAAAAAATCCAATAAATATAGCTAATTAGACTCAGGATGGCTGCTGTCCTATCGGGTGTAATTTTGAAAACCCCACGTAAGTGAAACCAATTTGTAATTTGCATTTGGAACTAGTAGCATGAATTACAGAATTGTGGTGTGTGGTAACAAGTAACAATCCATATAACCTGAAATCACACAATAGCACTTAGTTTGGGATCTGTCCTACAGTGCAACTAAACAATTTAATTGTAATGAAATAAATTACTCATGTAAAATTTGATTTTAAAGACGTTAAGCGGGTGATTCCTCAAGTGAATAACGAGCGCTGTTAGAGATTTAATTGATTCAGGCATTTACTACTTGCTGAACTATATCCTGCGTATCTAGTTTTTATCATTTGACCCAAAAATAACTTGATTTGAAAAAAATTACGATTAGCGGTAGTATTAAATTAGTGGTACTAATCAATTCGGTGTTGAAGTATATTAAAATGAAGAAATTTAATTTGTTTTACTGCAGGAAGTCATGGAATCGGAGTATCCAAAACTTGTCATGTTGTCGTCACTGCGAGATTCTCTACAGATAATACTAAATGGACGACAGCGGATGCCAGTAGAAACCCGTTGTTTGATCCGAAACTATCAGCTTTGAAGCGCGGCACTGGTGGCAGATCCTCATTCAACGGAATGGTGGCTACAGTTTTCGGTGCAACTGGTCTTGTAGGGACTGTAACCTGTAACCGCTTAGGAAAGATCGGAACTCAGGTGAACCTTCTAGTGATTTACCTGATTTTTTAAGAGACCGAAGTCTTAATTTGTATTACTTTTTGCAGCTAATAATTCCGTATAGGGGGGATGACTACGACGTCCACCCACTTAAGCTAGTTGGAGATCTGGGACAGGTGCTTTTTGTGCCCTACCACCTTAGAGATGACGATTCTATCCGAAAGGTATTTATTTCGAAATCATACGAAAATTAGGAAGTCGTACAAACTAGATCTATAATATATATATATTATAAAGATTAAAGGGATCCCTCAGGAAGCTTCTCAAGTATTGATTCTTTACAGTCAATGATTCATTCGAATGTTGTTGTCAACCTCGTCGGACGCGATTGGGAAACGAAAAACTTTAAATTCAAAGACATTTATGTGGATGGACCTCGACGCATTGCGCGGCTGGCCAAGGAGTGTGGGGTGAAGCGCTTAATTCATTTGTCAGCTCTAAATGCGTCTCCAAACCCAACAGTAAGTTTACATAAATGCTATGATTTTGGCGTAATCAGCAATTATCAGCAGATTATTGACAAATAATTGATATACTAACTTTACTTACGCAGCCAATCATCTTGAAAAGGGGCTCCGAGTTCTTGAAAACAAAGTATGAAGGGGAGCTGGCAGTGAAAGATGAATTTCCTGAAGTGACGATTCTTCGCCCGTCAGACATTTACGGCCAAGGTGATCGGTTTTTGCGGTACTATGCTCACAACTGGAGAAGATTTTTCCAGTATATTTCACTTTGGGACAAAGGAGAGAAGTGTATCAAAGCTCCCGTATATGTCGGTGATGTAGCCGGTGCGATTGTTAACGCATTAAAAGATCCTGACAGTGTTGGCAAGACCTACGACATCTTTGGGTGAGTAATTATAGAAATTTTTTAATATATACAATTGGCAGGTGTTCCTTATTCGCTTTCAATCATAATGCAAAACTAATTGGATCTTGGTTTAAATGCAGTCCAAAGCGCTATTATTTGTCTGATCTTGTGGACTACATTTGGGCTGTTTTGCGACGAACGGAAGAGGACGTTGGTTACAAACGTTTAGATTTACGTTGGGACATCCCAATGCGTTTGAGGATAACTCTTACCGAAAAATTGTGCCCAAGTTGGCCTATTGGATATCTTGGTTGGGATAAGATGGAAAGGGTATGTACCAACAGTACTCAAGTTTTAGTGACCAAACTGGTTAATAAAATGCAATGATACATTCTAGGATCATTCAACTGATGTGCCGCAAGGCAATCCTACTCTAGAAGATTTAGGAATCGTCCCAACGGAGCTTGAGAGTCGTATAGAGTGGGAGTTAATGCCGTTCCGCCAATACGCGTACTACGCTGAAGAACTGGGCGAATTCCCAACCCCTAAACCACCAAAAACAGTAAGCAGCAATGCATGGGATTAGGTACTTTCGTATCTTCTTGTTAGCAACAACCGTTGAGTTTGTGGTTTTGGATTAAAGAAACAATCTATCGATGGACCGTAAAAATGCAAATCCTGAAACCAAAATTGCGCGCTGTAAATTAAAAACTAGTATGTCGCGTTTAACAAATGAAAATTGAATTGTTTTATTAATCTTGTTGTTGGTCTCTTCCTTTCGTAAAGCACAGCTGGGCTCCACATAGCAGCTTTACAAAACTTTGTCTATCTTAAAAGCTTGAGGACTTTAAAAACGTGACAATGTCTGGAAAGACCGTCACTAAGTAAGGTTACATTAAGATCTTTAATTCTTGGCAGTCAAGTGAAAAGAGCAACAATAGATACAGTTAGATTACAAATACCGAATGGTGGACAGCGGACACAAACGTGACTACGTTTTTATAATCTTGAGATCATTTGGCTCTATTGACATCACTAGCTACGATCCGGCAGCACACAAAACGCGTAATCGTTGCTGAAGCAGGTAAACAACGGGCAAGAGAACCAGAGACTTTGCATCCATGTCCAACATTTACGCAATCGACAATCATTATATACTTAAGTATTTGCAAAGAGTTAAGTTTTCCATATTTAGGTGGGCAGCGGGAGCTCTACACACTGACTAAATTTTCGTTGGCATCATAACGTGAGGCTTCAGTCGGAATCGGAATCAGAATGTCTGAGTGCAGAGAAATTTTGTGGTAGGGACTCTTGCAATTGCAGGACGTGCTCCACGGGTTCCGGTCGCCCTGACTCCGAAATTCTACATGGCTGGATCACATTCGACCGCTGTAGCTTATCAATGGCCTCCACCAGTTTCATGGCCTCGTATTCTTTCTGTTCATCTGTCATCCCTTCGCAAGGTGGTGGCCTTTCTGGCGGCTGCCATCCCTCAACATCGTTGATCCTACCAAAACGAGTAATAGTAGGACGTACTGATGTTTAAATATCGTATGTGGTTTAAAACACTCACAGATGTCTAACTTCTTTATACTCTTCGGTGTCCGAGTCATCGGAAGATGACGAGTAATCTATCGTTTGATCTTTCCCACCGAGCATAAGACCTCTTTTGGCAAGTAATCCGGCTGCATTCCCGTATCCAGTGTATTTTATCATACGTTTGACTGAAAACACATGGAATACCTCTACTTGTAACCTGGATCAATTCCGCGGTCAAACCTTGATAACGTTAGAATACCAGTAAAATACCACCATAAATCTTACCACTTTCTTTACACAGAATGAAAAGTAGATTGGCAACAAGGTCTGTGTTGGCAGCAGGTGAAGTGAGAAGGGCGCATAGTTTGTTGCGCAGTTTATCACCCACTTCTGGTCTCGTGGATACATCTGCCTTTTTTAGAGGTGGCAGTATGCGATTTTTTAAGTACTTTCGAATCACCCGTCTCGTAGTAGCCATCCTGAAGAAAAGGCATATAACTGCAGAAATGGAATTAATTGGAGCCCGAAAATTCTGGAATTCAGGGTAAAACGTTCAGATTATTTCTGCTTGCACTGCAGACAACATCAAGGGCGTAATTTCAAACCCTTTAATATTCTGCTTTACTCACATCCATGCAATCCAAACGGTGCTGAAGGAAATTAGCCATCGCCTCAATACATGACATGTCATGGCCTTCGTACTGAATACTGGATTCAGTTCCTTTAGGAATCAATTCATCAAAACATTCTGGTGAAACCGCATTCAGAAGGTCGATGGAGTGGCTGTAGTAATTATATAGAAGAGTTATATGGAATCATGTCAACAGTCATAATGTATTCCCATAACGCCACAGCTCCAACTGTTACCTCTGCAGCTCATACGTCTTTTCCTCAGAACTCGTTTCATGAAGCAGAAACTTCCTGGCGATAGTGGTGATTCTCATAAGATACTTCAGCTCTTCTTCATCTGGAGGTCGAAAATTTGCATCGTACTTGCTGGGTACGACATCGTGGACTATGTTGTACAAAACCTTCATTGATTCCGTGATTAAATCCACAGTCGTGTCATCAAAGGGAGTCTCAATCTTGGTGTATTCCTCCAGGAAGTCCGTTACATATACTACACCCTTAAAGTCTTCTCGTACTTTGGGTCTGCGAGCCCAAACAATTTGATAACAATTTTGCCTCCTAACCAAAAACGGAAATTGGACGGAACAGAACCCGCTCACGCTGTTTGCTTATTCAAAGCAGTTATGATGAACAAAACTCGCATCGTGAAGAATTTGCAGTCATTCGGTAGATTCGAGCTACGGAACTCCCGCACTGCATCCATCAGACCCTGGAGCAGCCCGTTGTTGATTAGCATCAGTTGTAATACTTGACTCTGGTAGATGAAATTGAAAACTACTTTCAAACTTTCCAATGTTTCTGCAAACAGAGAACACAAATACAGTTACATAATTTCAACTTAGATAGTTGACACTACGCGAAAATCCAAAACAGAAAATTTCATACCTGCATAGCTACAGTTTTGGAATTCGGTGGTCTCCTTAAGGCCAGCAATCTTCAGCAAACTAATAATAAGTGGGTCCTCGACACAACGATCCAGTGTGGATTTTTCCCGGCTACAAATATCACTTCGTATACGTTAGTTTCACCATAAAATATCTTTTCTATCACTTATCATCCAGAGTGCAGTTGTGAGCCACTCAAGAAAAGCTCATGGTACGTTATTCATTTCACCTCAAAATTCGCAGCGAGTTCAGCAGCAAACGAATCAGATCAGGTGATGTCGTAGGACTCTCCACGCGGTCGGAAATTGCCTTCCATATCTTCTGCTTTGCCTCTAATTTGACGTCCGGGAATCCTTTGGCATCTTCGTTCTAAAAAATTTAATAAAAATACACCATCCCACAATTGTATCACCATCATAATACTGCGAACTCCAAAATGCCAAGGTCACCGTTCGTATGAACTCCGTCAGTGCACAAATGCAATCTTCCGCCTTGCCACTCTGAATAATTTCCACAAAGTTTTCGGCAAATGACATTTTTGCTTGAGAGTTAATGTCCTGGAGTTGATGTTTTAGAAGAACCGCCCAACGCTCCACCGTCTTCAACGTCAGGACAGACACTGTTGCTCTCAGCCCTTACATTCCCTGCCAAATATGTTCCTGTACTGATTTCTCCACTTTCACTCTCCCCCGCTCTGTACCTACACCGTACAAGAGACTACGAGCGTGATGTACCATATGTTACCAATATGTACCTAACAAAGCACGGGATCCTTTCCCGTGCATGTATGACAAGTTTCCAAGTTTTCTCCAACGCGTCCGCACATTGGTAATTTTATGAGATGGTGTAATTTGTTTGTTCACCGTCACCAGAAGTGGGATATGATGGGCATGCAATTGGTGACGAATATATACCTATAAAGTCTTCGGGAGCATGGCCACACATCAACTTATCAGCACCCGAATGCAAATATTTACATTTAATAGTGTCAAGCTCAGCGGAAATTACTCCACCGTGAAAGCATGAACAGTTCGAACTCTAGCTTTGGCATAACGATCAAATTTCTCCTTTATTTGTACAACATTTAACTGAGGGCCCTAGCAAAGTCTTGTAGTCGTTCTATGATGTTCCATACTATAATGCGCAATACCCTGTCACCCGCACTCTGCCTGAGTCTTCCATTTATTTAGTCACATATGGTCCTATGGACAGTTGTGAAATCGGTCATCTTCATACTTATATCTTGGTTCGAGAGATTTGGAATATTTGTTCAAATCTTGTCCATATAATATTATCCATGTAGGAAAAATCATAGCAAACAAATTACTATTTCTCGTCATATGACAGGCAAATCGAGAGAGAATGCTCGTTACGATACAGACAAAATTCCCAGTAGCACTGCTCCATGACAAATAGAATTAAATCATTGCATTTAAACTTTTAGTCTAGTTAGTTTATTTGTCTCGCCGGCCAGACTCCGTCTGACTCTGAATGTGGTCTTGACGAAGGCCAGGACCAGGACTGTTGTTTGTCACCAAACTTGCGCTGTTCATCTAAACACCTGATGAATGTAAAAAGCAGGAACTGTGGTGGTAATATTTTAGATGAAGTGAGAAATCTGCAGAAAAGAAGTGATTTGATTTACAATGCTCACAGATACAAATGATTTCCGGGTAAGTGCGCAGTATCGCTAGATCCCAGAGGAAAACTCACGAGAAAGGAGCGCGATAGATGTTCTAATTTAACCGCTAGGGAAAAACGTCCTGTGATCAATATAACGGCAGTAAAGCAGCAGCTGGAGCCAAAATGTTAGAAGTTCTAAGTAGGAAGAAAAGTTGTACTGATATAACGAGAAGAGCTGTAACAAATTGTTGGACATGTCAAGGAGTTGGGGCATGTGCTCCTGTTCCTGCATATAAAGCCGAATAACAAGCGTCCGTTCATGAACACAGAGAACCTCAGCATCAATTCTCCTGATGTATAAGAAAAAAATAGAGTAACAATACACCCGGGCTGAGGGACGCGGAGAGGAAGATGGCATTGACAGATTCACAGCCATACAGATTCCAAATTAGAGTAATGAGTTCATCGCATTTACTTTTTATTTGCACCCCTAATTTCCTCCATATGGCTCAAGATCATTGCATGGCTTTAAGGTTTCCCAAAATGTCACGTATCCTCTACCATACCCGGATATTCCTCCTGGAAACTTAGGAATACTCGAACTTGTTTAGGCTATATACTTACGCATCCACACCACACCGACGCAATTCATTCACTGCCAACCTTTGCTTTGGCTACGGGGCACTAATATCTACCTACGCTTTCATAGTCTCCTGAAGTAGCAGCAGTTTACAAAAGCGAGAAGGAGAAAACCCAACAGCAGTGAAGAAATTCATGGGCACGTCAGAGCAACTCTCCTATGTCCCCGTTTGCTATCAACAGTAGCACAGGTGAAACTGTTCAACTTGAAATTAAATTCCCTAGCTGCTGCCTTCAAAGTTGACCGTGAAATTTATCAGTTTTCCGAAATCAAGTGGGGTTTAGAGTGACTCTCACCTTCAAGTTATTCAATGGAATCCGAACGTTGTTGACAACAGGTTTATGCTACGTAATTGAATTTGTACTGCTGACAATAAGATACACTTTTTGCACTACCCGTAACCAGCCATCTTAGCCTTAATACTTTTGACGTGTGCCATTTGAATTCCCCAATAATTAAGGTAAAGCTACGAGTAAGGAAAATCATGTTCTGAGTATCAAAATACATGAGTATAAAGTATAAGTAAAAAGCATAGTATGCAAATATTAGCCAAACATAGGGATTAAATTTGTCTTGGGAGTGCGTTGTTAACGACTCTCTGTACAACAATTTTTAGCTTTCATTTTCTGATATGATATGATTTCCAAGAAAGTATTATAGAACGGATTGCAAATTACCTGTTGTTCTCAGTTATTTATTATGTTAGGCATTTTTGAAATTTCCAGACTTTACAGTGGAAATTATGCATGGAATTCTATTTTTGAAGCAAGTCGATTTCGGAAGGTTCCGCACTTAGTTTTCACGACAGACTTTCTCCACAATTTGAGAAGGAGAAAGTTGGTTACTGATGAAATGCTGACCATGCCTTGTGAAATTTCATAGATTGTATATTACAAGATATCATGGCCGAAAATTCCCGTGTCGTGTCGGAGGAAGCTCATGAAGAACTGAAGAATAGATTGAAACTAATCTTTGATGCCGATCCGGAGCAGTATGTAAATGACTTCGCCATTAGAAGATACCTAAGAGCTTTCAAGACAGTTGATCTGGCATTTCAGGTAACCTTGAATATGGGACATTTCCTCAGTAAGCTTTGCTGCATGGTATAGATTTGAAGGAATCCGGCATTTCCCAATTTTTAAGGTTGATTTCATCTTCTGACAATGTATGCTGATCGGTATTCTTTTAGCAAATACTGAAAACAAATAAGTGGAGAAAGGAATACGGTGTATCTGATCTGAACGAGGACAATGAAGTTGTTCAGAGACATCTTAGCTCAAAAAAAGCAATGGTCCTCAAGCATCGTGACATGCAGGGTATAGCATCAAATCTAGTTTTGAATAAATCAATGTGAGAGCGTACTCTCGATATAAAAATACTTTGGTTGTATACATTTTCAGGGCGTCCCGTAATTTACATTCCAGCAAAGTATCACAACGTGAACGAGAGGGACATCGATGAGTTGACAAAGTTCATTGTATACTGCCTTGTAAGTTAATTTATAACCTTCAACTCCCATTGATACGCAAGTTACAGAATGAGGCCGCATCTGGTTTTGTGAGTGACTTTCATGCTTTCTTGAATGCAATTGAAGGAATCAGCCTGCAAGAAAACTTTCGAAGAAGTTGTTGACAACTTATGTATTATATTCGATCTCACTGACTTCGGGCTAAATTCCTGGGACCACAGCTTGGTGAAAAACTTGATATGGCTCCTTTCTAGGTTTGAAATTTAACCACAGCTACAAAACTCGCTATTATTCATCACAGACGGCACGAGTTAATAATCTAGGTAATCAATTTACTTTGTACTTTAAGACATTACCCGGAACGCCTTGGAGTATGCTTGATTTACAAAAGTCCCGGAATCTTTCAAAGTTGCTGGACCGTTATCAAAGGGTGTAAGTTGAGAATTATTTCTGTTTTACGTAGTGTTATTACATAGATTGTAGTTATTTGCCGCATTAACTGTTGGTAATTTCTTGTTCAAGGGCTCGATGAAAACACTGTCTCCAAAATCGTATTTGTCAACAGTGAAGAAGAGTTGTGCAAGTATATCATTCCAGATATCCTTCCCACATTAGAGTAATGGATACTTCACAGTATTTACAGCAGCACAAAATGCAAAATCATATGAATCCAAGAACGAAAGGTGATTTCCATTACCCGTAAGTAGATAAAGTGGGCAATTACGTACCGAGTTCAAAGTAATTACGAATTTGTACCTCAGGTTATACCGCTTTTAACGGGCTAAAGCGAGCACGGCTATTTCTAAGTTCGGCAAAAGAATATTCGCACTAACCGAATCTACCTAATCTATTGATTGTGTAGCTCTAAATGAGGTATTAGTGATATATTGATACATACATACTACTGTACCCACCGTATCTGCAATGGGTGTAGTAGAGTAGAGGAGAGTAACCTGAGTTTTGGCATTGGTGAGATTTATGCAGACTTTACCACATAACACACACTAGATTCTTTTGTGAGACTTCAGAACATAAATTGTGGGTATGTCGAAAATGCCATTGGCGTTTTCCCACATATTTCCATTCCTATTTAGAAGTTATCACTTGGATTTCCCTTGCACGCGTTTATGTTTCTACATTAGGGAGTTAGTGCAGATCGTCCGTGGCGTTATTTTCTGGACGTAGCGTGAGGACTCGCCGTTTTAACATTGAGACTCCTTACGCTACGTCCAAAAAATAACGCTACGGAGGGTCTGTGCTAACTCCCTATTGAAAGTATTTTTTTTACCTTAATTATTATGGCTGAAATGATTCAAGTACTAACGTATGGCAGTTTATACAAAAGTGAATTCGAAAGCTAATGTCATAGAGGTTATAACGGGAAGGAACTGAGGAAGATTCAGCTTCATGTGAAGCTATAGCAACGCATATGTACTTATTGATAAGAGATAAACGTGAAAGGTATGTGTTATTGTATTAGTGTCATATCGACGTACATATGTATTCCTAGTTTGGCTTCGTCAAACACCGAAATAATGAGTTCCAAGTTTCGACACATTCTGTTGACACTCACTTATGATGGCTCTGGCTCCACTCTGTGGCGCTGTAGCTGTGTTGCACCAACGGAGTCTCTTAAAACACTACAACAAGTTCCGTTTGAGCATATGTAGAACCTGTAGAAGTTTCCTTTTCGTAAGGAAATTAGTTGATACTGTGTGGGAAGAAGTCACAATGGAATTTGGTAACTTGGTGCTATGTGTTTCTCAATTGTAATATTTAAATTAACTTTTTGTGTCTGACAAGTCGGAAGAAGAGTGAGGTTGAATAATTTAACATGTCATTTAGATAATAAGAAACAGTTGTTTTCGTTTTGAATCGCAAATAAAGAGCATACGCATGAATTTAACTGAGGTATGCAGATAAGACGTAGAATTACTCTTGCACCAGTACTGCCCACGACGGTAAGAAAAAAGCCAAAATTGTGGAATGACGGGAAATAGAATTTGGGTATAGAGTTTCTTTGTGAATGTAAATGTGAAAAATTGACATATAAGTTAATCCTAAGTAAGTTTTCATCCCATACCTTCAAGGTTGTTGAAATTCAGCCGGTTTTGGAAGCTTCATCATATGTTGAATCTGCGAATGGATATTTCTACCGTTCCCATTCTGCTAATGCTAATATTTTATGTAGTACTTGAACGAAATTTTAAGGCCCCACCTGCCCACGACTTGAGTTTCTGCAAATACCATAACATTAAAATGGCTGCGCAAGCAGTTGATCTGTAGGTATCCAAGAGTAATCCATTTTTTAGAATTTTACCTCAGGGTTATTTCATAGCAATCCCGAAGGGTTTGTGCACCAACGTGCTCGATTTTCGAATTCATCCCAGTACATCATCCTCCCACTCCCACTGAGCACTTTACACTTACT
>WJFA01004019.1:0-11501 GCA_009870155.1 Pseudobourletiella spinata | reverse complement strand
AGGATGGACAATCTAAAACTTGTAATGTTATCAATTCTACCGGGTTCAAAGGTAATGTCAATCGAAACAATGGACGCCCGATCCATTTAACAATAACAGGAAATACGAAATGATCAGATGTCAGATCTGACAATAAGTAACTAATGCAAACTATAGCAATAATATATTTAATTTTACCAATACGAGTGCGTGATCGGATAAATCCACGTTTTCGAAATCTGCAATTGCCTTAATCATGTTGAACCTCGAAGCGAAGATCTTCTTATAACTGGAAAAACCAAGAGCAGTATTTACTTCAGTTCTAACAATTCGAAAAACGGAGCAACATCACTACTTGCCGTATTTAATGAAAGCAAAGTGGCATAACAGGAGAGTGACTTTGCTTCTTTTCACGCTCCTCCACTCGAGCTCGAAGGGCTTTCCCCGGAATGAACTCAATTCTAGCGCTTTTAGTATGTCACGTGCGTTCGTACTGAAGTTTAACCGGTGACGCTGAAATCATCCCAGTAACTTCTGGCATCCAAGCTAATACTAACTAGGCTATGTTCCCAGGTGTCGGCGGCGTACAGCACCGACACCCTATGCAGCGCAGAGCTTATCCATAAAGATTACCTCTGGCAAAGCAGTAGGTGCGTAAACTCAAGTTTTACCCAACCAGAGGGTCACTAGTTTGAGGTCAATAGTTACCAAGGGTGGATACCTGCAAACTGAAAAATCCCATGTTAAATCCCGTAAGGATTTCCCAGTTTTGGATTTCGAGTGATTTTAGAAAATACACTTATCCACTTTGAGAGTTAACAAAACCAATATTTTTCATTTTCTGAAAATTTCACCGCCTCGAGGTAATAAAAGTTTCGAAGCCAATTTTCGTCCCTTGACTCACCTTGAGCATTAATAGGGACTCACTCGAAATCCACAGCTGGAAAATCCTTATGGGATTTAAAATGGGATTTTTCAGTTTGCACGTATCTCCTCTTTTTGCAACTATTGACCTCAGACTTTGTGACCCTGCAGAAGGGTCAAATCTGAGTTTCCGCACCTACCGCTTTCAGAGAGGCAATCGTTATGGGTGAGATGCGCGTTGTATAGGGTGTCGGCGCTGTGAGCCGCGGACACCTGAAAACGTCCCCTTGTAAGATGCTTATGACATATATACGGTATAATTATGGTAGCATGCAATCAGAGGATCAGCTAACGATTTTAAGTGGTTCTTTTCATAAAAATGTATGTTCTCACACTATGCATAACCATTAAAATAATAAAACTTACTAGCATTATGCTGCTAAAAGTTCGTGCTTTGGGTCGCAGAATCAAAAACCAAGAAGTTGTGACAACGGCATATCATCGTTTGAGTTATTAAAACCATGATGAAATCATCAGTAATGACGTAAAACAGGTCACCGTTTCAAATTTTCATATCCAAAGTCGGATCCATTTACTGCCATCAACGGTTGAAATAGTATCAGAACATAAGTTGGAAATAATTACGTAATTAACATAAACATCTATGTAAGTAAGTACAATCAAAGCTTTCCGACATCGAAGAATTCACTGTGAGTCGACTAAAATTTACTGTTGCTGCAGGTTGGAGGAACCGCTCGACGAAACAGCGCTACTGGAGATCTCGCGTTTGTCTTCATCGTCACTGTAATACTCTCCTAAGTCATTACTCGAATCAGTAGTCTCATTTTGTTTTGCCAAATTCTGGTAAATTGTCATTGCCTGCATGAGAAGGGATAAGACGTATTAATCTTTAGTACAGCAATGGCTAATTGCTGAGAAATTTAGCATTTAAGCCGTACCTGCGTGACCATCGATGTAACATTAGAGCTGTCAGATGGTATCAAAATTGTATTTGACCGTTTGGCAAGATTCTGAAAGGCATTCACGTACTGCTCAGCAACAATCAGCGATCCTGCGTTTTGTCCGGATTTAGCAGATAAAGATTTCCCAATCATCTCAATACTTTTTGCTCTAGCTTCAGCCTTTTTGAGTAAAGCCGAAGCTTCACCAATGGCATAATTAATCTTCTCTTGCTTTTCTGCCTCTGGAAGAAAACAAACCAGAAAATTCAAAATGAACATCAGAACTGCAATCCCAGCAGCACGTATGAGCTTTCACATCCTAAAAACTGATTTCTATTTTAAAATGCTGGTTTCTATGGCTACTTACTTAACGATATTGAAGCACACAATTATATTTTTCGTTAATACCTGAGGCAAGAATTCTTGACTGCTTCTTTCCTTCGGCAACGTTAATGTCCGCTTCCCTAATACCTTCAGATTCTAAAATTTGAGCCCTCTTTTTTCGTTCCGCTTCAACTTGCATCTGCATAGCTTCTTGGACTCGAGCAGGAAGCTTTATGTCCCCTGTTGATTAAATACATCTTCAACCATATTACATTTAAATTTAAAGCGCTTAAAATACGCTGACGAACTGATTTCGTAGCGGAGACAGGCGATTCCCCAAGCTTCTGCTGCCTTATTGATTGCTTCAACTATAGAAATGTTCAGACTTTCCCTCTCCCGAAAGATAGTGTCGAGCGCGATTTTTCCCAACTCTGACCTACAATAAAGTAATTAAGAACTGTAGATGAAATGATCCACCATGATATCCACTCCTTCATACTTAGAAGCTGCAAATTTTTACCTCATTGTTGTCTGCGCCAACTGCGTGATAGCAAATTCAGGATCTTCAACGCCATAACTTGCCTTGTATGGGTCAACTACATACAATAATGCAGGTAGCGTTACAACGAGTACGAATAACACGTGAAAAATTACACGAAACACACTTACCGATTACAAGATATAAGACACCATCCAAGGTCAGATTGACATTGTCTACAAAAGAAAATGACATTTACTAAATTCCTTTTAGCCGAACAATTGTAATGGAGCCCTTAATGGTAAAAGATCAAATACCTTTTGTGATAGCCGACTGCTTCGGGATATCTATGGCTATTTCCTTCAAGCTATTAACATATTTTATTTTATCCAAAACTGGCAGAAGAAAGTTAAGTCCTGGTTCTAATATTCTATGAAACTTGCCCATCCGCTCCACAACCCAAGCCTGGAATCATGTAAAAGAGAATGTGAACCATGCTACAATAACTAATTTTTGGCTATACTGAGCTCTTTAATTAACCACTAAAACATTCATGTTCACCGTAAATAATATGAGCAATGAGGGGAAATGAGTACATGCCTCTTGCTGTGGAACGAACATGATGATAGTATTCATTGGGGTGGCTGTTACCGAGCGGTGCCTCGTTTGCTGATGGTTTCCGAACCCCTGAAATGAAATTAGATCAAGTAGTCACCCCAATGATTTGCAACCCCGCCACGACAGTACCAACTTACAATATTTTGAAGGTTATAAATTCCCCCAGGACTCAAAACCTTCTCTACATTTTGAGAAATAGCCCGACCAACAGCTGGATTACGCAATAATGTTGAAAATTTCAACATTTCGAAGACTAAATGGTTTGACGCAGGACAGAAGTAAAACAGCAAATCAAAATCTACAACTTTCACAGAAGAAACAAACACCCACGATCTGTTTCACGCGTATTATTACTGAATTTCCACTCGAAATTAATTATAGAGACTGAAAGAATTGGCTCAGTTGAAAGGTTCGAATTTTAAATCGCACGACGGGACGGATGGAATTCAAATCACCGGAAGGAAAGCCGCTGTGAGGTCATATGGTCGTGCAAGATTTCAGAGCCGTGCAAACAGTGGTTTACTTTTTAGAGTGAGGGGATTGGAAAAACAGATGGTTGCGGGGGTGTAACCCTAAGCTTATTAGGGATTTAAAAGGATTCGAAAACTGATATTTGAGGAGGATTAACGTACCAAAATATTCTAATGTAGATCAATTAAAATTAATGCATTTACCTAAAATTTAACAAATTCTGAAGATCGGCAACGCATACCCCCGCCTTTATAATAACAAATATCAATCGTACAGTGAGATGTGCTATTGGGAGGGGGTTTGCCAGAAGTAGCAACGATATATGTGCACATATCCGCAGGTACCACATGTCTCCTCGTTGGCGGCAAATGAATGTCGGATTGAAGTAGATTCATTTCTTGCAGAAATTTTTGGAGCATAACCCTGCCTGAAACCAGTGTTTAAACTTATACACCTTTTTGCAGTTGTGGTTCAGCATGAAACATTTTGTTAATATCATTAAAATTTTTGTACGTCGTGGAAACTTGTACACTACGAGGCAACTCAACAGTTCCTGTTTCAAAAGTTTCTCATCCGTCGCTCGCTGTGTAAGTTGGTTTCACTAAAAGTTGGAACTTTGCAATTACACTTTTTAAGTCTTTTGTTCGTAGTTTTTTAACCTAGTATTATATGCCAATATATTTCTCTGCAGAGATTATTCTCAACGGTTGTGAAGCCGCATGTGAATGTGGGCACCATTGGTCATGTTGACCACGGGAAAACTACCCTGACTGCAGCCATCACGAAGGTGTTGGCCAAGCAAAATTTATCTAAATACACAAGTTACGATGAAATCGACAAGGCCCCTGAGGAGAAAGCCCGGGGAATCACAATTAATATCGCTCATGTTAGTTATGAGTCGGACAAGAGGCATTATGCTCACACGGATTGCCCGGGTCACTCCGACTACATAAAGAATATGATCAGCGGAGCCTCCCAAATGGACGGAGCTATCCTTGTCGTTGCTGCTACAGATGGGCAGATGCCGCAAACCGTGGAGCATCTACTGCTGGCGAGGCAAGTGGGAGTGGAAAAAGTCGTCGTTTTTGTGAACAAAGCTGACATTGTCGAGAAAGATGTACTTGAGCTGGTGGAGCTGGAAGTGCGAGAACTCCTTACGGATTTGGGCTTTGACGGTGACGAGGCTCCAGTTGTTTACGGATCCGCCGCCTTGGCTCTCCAAGGTGACCAAAGTGACATAGGAGAACCTAGCATTTTTAAGTTAGTTCAAGCCTTAGACCAACACATCCCAGTTCCAACAAGGGACTTCCAGTCTCCCTTCATGCTGCCGATCGACAACGCTTTTACCGTACCTGGGCGGGGTACAGTCGTCGTGGGGACTATCAAGCGTGGGACGATGAAGAAAAATGCAGAGGCTGACCTACTGGGATTCGATGCGAAAGTGAAGACATCTGTAGGTGATATTCAAGTGTTTAAGAAATCAGTTGCAATGGCCGTTGCCGGGGATAATGTGGGGGCCCTCCTGCGCGGTGTCAAGTTGGAAGTAGTTCAGCGTGGCATGATGCTCTGTGAGACTGGTCTGGGCGGACTGGATTTTGGGAACAGATTCGAGGCCAAGATTTATTTTTTGTCCAAGACGGAAGGCGGTCGGCATAAGCCAGTGACGAACAATTATTGCCAACAATTGTTTAGTCGTACCTGGAGCATAGCTTGTCGGGTTGATCTTGTGCCGCCACAGAGTATGATCATGCCCGGCGAACATGCAACCGTGCAGCTGACATTTTTAAAGAAGATGGTAATGACAATGGGACAGCAATTCACCATACGTGAAAATCAGACCACAGTTGCCACGGGTGTTGTACTTAAACCTTTGCCTAGTATTGAAGTTCCCAAGTCTCTGGGGAAACTGAAGATTTCCGTGTAAAAATTATGTTATAACGCCAATAAATTTCACTAGTCAGTTTAAACGCTGCGGTGTATTTAATCCCAACCAGCAAGTATTAGAATTATTGGTTGACAAATGCATAAAAATAGGTTAGCTTGATTTCATATACCAAATCTTATGGAGTTAGAGACCGTGCGGGCACAATTGTAGAGTCCCCAAACAGAGTGGTATCCTGAACGCGGATCTTTGTCATCCACTGGTACGAAGGCATCCCTTTTCCAGTAGCAGTTGTTGCATATGCTGAATCCAAAGGCGCCTTTGTATCCTCCGAACAAAATTATGCAGATGAAAAATATCGCAGTGGTCACGACCGCCAGAGCTAGTACACAAAATCTAGGGATCGCCATCGGGAGCGGAGATCTAGCAAAGATGGCCTCGATCACTGGGAAGTATTTCCGTGGTGGATCCGACGGTTTCTTGAAGTCCATCACTACTTGAATACCAAAGCCGGCTACGTACGGAATGACGGCAGTCCCTACCATCAGACCCACGTGTACGGTGACTTCAAAGCAGGCCGTGGAAAACACCGTCCCAATAACTGCATCAGGAACAATCAAGACAACACAAAAGAAAAAACATTCACGCATGTGGATAGTAAACCTCAAGACTCACTTGCAAGACCCACGACCAAATATCCCAAAATAGTATGTGCCCAAATAAATATCATCCGTTTCTTCCCATTCCTAGGTCGAATAGGCCCAACAATCAAGCAGGCAGCATACGGAATTAATATTGTGAATAGCCCAACTGCGTTGTGAAGAAGCATCTGGAACTGACGAGCTGTCGCTAATGCAGGGAAATCCATTGTTTCGATCCTGGGCGGCATGAAGATACCTAAAACTGAAATAACAGAGACTATTTTCCTCATTCAGTAACGGTATCTTAATTACAAAATATAAAGTATACCTAGTCCAGTTAATATGGCTCCAGTCCCGATGTATGTTAAGATAAGATGAACCTGAAAGCAAGGGGACAATCGATTAGTGAACAACTTTTGACTGGAATTAAAGTAAACAAAACCACAAATCTGTGATTACCCAAAACCACCATCCAATTAGCAAGCAGCACCCTTGAGTTTCCTTAAAATATCTTGCAACATGAATACTAACCAAGGGAAGAGCAATAAATCCAAGAATCATGCACAATCCATGGAAACGACGAAGAAACTGAAAATTACAAATACAAACAACTGTAACTGATTCAATCCCAGGAGCGTTAAAGTTTAACTTGAACTCGAGACTCCAAATATCTTTGATTTTCGCGTGCTGCGTAAATGCACAACTCAGTAAAAGTACACAATAAAAAAAATTAAATCTTACTTCCGATCTTTCAATAAGAATACGCACTATTGGAGATGAAGCGTTCAACCCGGAAACTGCAGGAATTAGGGGAACCTCAAGATCCTGACTGCGTACACAAAGTTCCGCACCACTCGAAGTTTGATGAGTTCCATCGTTGGGCGTAGAACGCGGTTCAAAATCTTCTCCTTTGCACTGAATCCGTTCCGGCCGATTGCAAACCCAGTCAGAAATGTAGTACGTCTTGTCTTTGTACTTCGAGTCAAAATCCGCATCCGACGCCTGCACGCACTGGTCATAATCATTATTGACAGTAATGCCGGCTTTGTCCCCGCCGGCTACCATGAGAAAATATCGCTGTTTCGAATGACATTTTTGCGTCTTGTGAAATCTGACGTGGTATGGATAAGGCTGGGGGAAAACTTCAAGTTAGACGAAGACAACTCCTCATTGCTGTACCATTTCGATTTGCTATACCTTACCATTCCATCTATAGAATCTGAAAGTGATAAAAATTTGCATTTTTAATCTCCCTTGATTTACGTCGGTACAGTTAATATTTTAAACTACCTTCGATAAATCGATATTTTTGCCAACTCTAATATACATCAAACCAAAATTATAGGAAACATCATACCCTGATTGATGTGATCAATAACAGCTGTCCTTGCAAATTCTTTCCGTGCGTCATTCGCAGAAATAATTCTACAATTGAGACCATGTTGCACTTCATAAAAGACTACGGCCGAGCAATGGAAAGTCCTTTTGAACTTACAAGAACTGAAGCATGGTCATATTTCGACAATGAGTATCCACAAAGTTGTAGTTCAAATGAAAATCTACTTGCGCCGGCCCAGAGTAAACATACACATATGGGTGCTGACAAAGCAAAAAGACAAGGATATTACTCACTTTTAGTACGAGATAGAAACATTAATTTTTTGGAGTACCCGCGGATGAATATATGCCCTTCTTGTACAAGGTACGACCGAGGCTGACCCTTTGTAGTCAAGCGCAAAATTTTCCTTTCCGTCCTCAATATTTATCTGAGGCGATGCACAATCGGTACAGGCGAACTGAAGGTCGAAAACGCCCCATGGAAGCCCGTACGGATTAGCCATGGCTTGGACGATGACGACCGAAACTGGAGTACGGAATTCGATTTTCAGATGAAGCCACTGATGCAATTCCTTGTAATTTAGGTATTCCTCATTTGCCTTCACTTCATCCGGAAGCAACTCGGGACTCGTCTCGATTACACCATACGAAATCTATTTTTATCCAACTTGCATAAATTAAACAGTCCAACAAAATCTTGGATTCATAAAGTAATTCCAGATAATGATTTTTAAGTCCACTTTACACCACTGAGGAGCCCATCTGCTCCTGTGCCGCAATTTGTGCAGTTAGTCTGCACTGCTATCGTTGTAGGCGATGAAGCTTCCGTGATGGTGTTGGAAAGTAAATCCGAGACGGAACCCCTGTACTTCTTCACAGTATCCACTTCAAAAAAATTGTCCACACAATTAAAATTTTCATTAAAGGGATAGATCCGACTATTAAAAAATCGTTAATCTAACTTGCTACCTGTTACACACAGGGGTATCGCTCGAACCCTGGATGGAGTTGATTGACCCCGACAATTCTGTACAGATGTTACTGCTAATAATACAATGGATACAGGAATTTGTGAACACTTCCTCATAATGCAGAATTGACAACAGATACAACAGACACAAAGATGATACTAATAGTAGTTAAGAAATGCTCAACACAAAATAAACTGCAATTCGAAACTGCAGTAGCAATGGTAACACTCATGCCATAAGTATGGACGAGGGAACCGGCTGTCGCTTTGTTCGTCTCGATGAAAAAAGCAGCAGTGTAATAATTTTTTCTGGTTTTACATACCGGTGGTGGGAGATTTTTTCACAGGCGTGTGTTTATGTTCAATTTTGGCGCTTTAACACGCTATAAACGTTTTTCCAACTCAATGACCACCACGCACAACGGAAACGTTAATGGTTCTGAGGAGAACAATAAATGCATTTTGCTACATGACTTAATATAATGCACAAAGCAAATATCAAAATCAGTGTAATTTACGCAATTTAAGGAGTAATTATTAATCTATAGATTTGCAGGATCACATGAGACAAATTAGATTATACATGATCTGATGCATACTAAAGCTGGATTTACTGATACTGACGCCGCCATACACTACCTGTACTGCTAAGTTAAAATTTCGAGAAATTTTGCTCTATTTCAGTGCGTGCGTGCAAAGGTTTATTACTACTATTATGAATTCAGGGCACAAAAAAGTATTGGTTTTACAAATTAGTGACTCAAAAGCTCAGAAATTTGGTACAGAGAAAAACACGTCCGCTGTACATGGGAACTTGTGAGACTTTATATCCAGAATTTTGCTTTCACCAAAGGATCAACACTGAAATCTGGAAGGTTATGGTTAGCAAAGGGACTGTTTATTGGGTCATCCCACTTAAACTCAGTTCGAGAGAGAACTGGTTCGGATGGAGACCGACGTATCTTCGGCATGGCCCGTATAATCCCCTCTAGACTTGTGAGAATTTGCTTGAACAAAGGTCTCTCCTGAGGGTCAAATTTTAAGCAATCTTCCAACAAGGTTTGCAAGGTTTCTGGGGTGTCAGTTCGCAAAGATTGAAGATCTGCTTTCAGAAGTCCGCTACCTACCATGTAGAGGATTTGATCTAGATTATTCTTCATGTGAGAATATGGAAGGCTTGATGTGAGCAATTCATAAAGAACAATCCCGAATGCGTAGACGTCAGACTGGAAACTGTAGGGATTGAGAATCTCCATCCGAATAACCTCGGGAGCCATCCACAGAATAGAACCTGCAAAACGTGTACAATAAACACGAGCTAAATCCCCACCTTTGACAAGTAAGCTACATTCTGAAGGATAGTTGTATTTGCGTTACGTTTGACGTTACCTGTGGGTTGACGCAAACGCTGTGCCTCTGACCACCGAGTTTTCACAGTCGCAAGTCCGAAATCCCCAATCTTCACCGTTCCCACGTCATGAAGAAATACGTTGTTGCTTTTCAAATCTCGATGAATGATGTTCTTCCCATGAAGATATTCCATTCCTTGAGCGATCTGCCGAGTAATATCCAGCACGGTGAAGGTGGAGAAATTTGATTCCAAAATATGAAGATGCTTGTAAAGAGTGGACTTGTCACACCACTCTGTCACAATGGCAAGATTCGGCTCAAGCACATAACCCAAGAATAGTAAAACATTCATGTGTCTCGTCTTTCGGAGTACAGCAACTTCATTTTTGAAATCCTGAAGCTCCGACGGTGTTGGGTTGCTGACGTTGAATCTCTTCACGGCTACATGACCGTGCCATTTGCCCTTGTAAACGGTTCCGTATGTCCCAGAGCCGATGCGCTCCTCCAGATAAATGTCATCATTTGGTATCTCCCAGTAAAATCCGGAGCTTCTCCGCGACATTAAGCGCTTCGGACTGCTATTATCTCTGCAAAAAACTTGATAGAAGCTCCCACAAGCTTTCAACAGGACGCCCTCTGACGAAACTGAATCCCGATTCGACAACGTGGAGGAATTTGTTGACGGATCTGCTGAACATTTTTGATGAGTTCGAATCTTACATTTACTGCAGAATAGACCTTGGAATAATACCCTTCGTTTGCACTCGTCACAAGATACAGCCTTGAAAAATTTCTTGCGTGTAAAATCATGAACACATTTCTCAAATCCATGACGAACTTCGACTACTATGTCATATTCTTCCATTTCATCCACGTTATCACTCCAACTAACCATCGTCTTCTCGCATGACGGCTTGACTTTATACACATCACATTCTTCCGGACTCAAGTTTCGACGACAAAGGGATTTCTTCAAGGCCGCTCCAAGAGTTTCACCTGCCCTGGCATGGAATGCAGTTCTTTCCTGATTTGGTAACAGTACTCGAATTACTGGTCCTCGTTTCTTGATTAAGAGGTGGATATCATCCGTCTGGGGGTCATTTGGAACATCTTCCGAAACGAGTAGAACATATGGGGATGAGGTTGAAGCCATAACTGGCGATAGGTTTCTAGAACACATAGAAGTTTTCTTTTGAGGAACGCCGGTTCCTATAGTATTTTAGTATATTAAATAGTAAGCAAGACAAAATTATTTTTGAGTTAAGTCTGCGCAGCTGTCCCTATAGTATAATTCAGGCGTCATAAGATTACATTTTAAGCAACAGGTTTTCGTCGATTTTTTAAATTACTTATTAGTTTGTCTCCCCCACCATAGAAGGTTATCCAAGACAAATAATGATAATTGGAATGGCTTCAATGTACACACCCGATTCTAATAATTTTCTCTGCAGTATCTTCTTTTCTAAGACACACAATGCAAAATAAAATGAATTAAACAATTAATCTGGATGATTTGTGCTTTTCCAAGCCCGTGAAGGAAGTTAAATAAAATTCTTCGACAAAAGCTCACCCTGACTTCCTTGCTATCTATTACACACGGCTTGAGGAACAGAATGTACAGCTG
>WJFA01004018.1:0-11503 GCA_009870155.1 Pseudobourletiella spinata | reverse complement strand
GATAGCAAGAACGGCAGTGGGGAGGCAACAAATCAAAAAGTTCGGGAGACTCATACACATCATCTCCCAGGTACCCATAAGACAAGGGCAACCCGAGTATTTTTCTTTTTGGAGGCACTGCCGGTATTCCACGATGGTTTGCCACCTTATGGATTCTTAAGTGCAACAACTTTCGCACCTTCATCACACTGATAGGGGAGCCTCGAAGAACCAGCAGGCGGTAGGCCGAGTCCGAGGGAGGGTCCAACGAGTAACTCACACCGAAACCCATACACGCTTGTATGAGGAAGGTACACCCTCCTTGCAGGATCCCATCAAAGACCGGCTGCCACCCCGTACAGAAGACAGAAACGTGGGTAATTTGACGCAGGGGGTCAAGAGCCCAGAAGGGAAGGAAAGTCTTGCCTTCCACTAATGCCAAGTTGGTAATTTGGGTATCAACCCAATTTACTTCCTCCGACAGTTTCGTCACTAATTCCGTGGTCTTGGGGGATGACTTGAGGATTCTTTCCAATTCCCACGCATCGGGCTCCAAGATCCGATGACGGCGACGATCGTCCTCTAATAGGTAGTAAGGGATGAGAATGTTGTTCACGAAACCGGATCCAGCATGGGGATCGGGGACATCTGCAGATAATTTTGCGAATGGAGTTGCCTACGACTTTTGGCTTCCTCCGGTTTATCCACCATCCATTTCTGCAGTATTGCCTTCGGGGAAATTCCCAGCGTTTGTACTGTTGAGGAAGAACTGGTCGACGTCTTGGAAATCCCTATTGAGGAACAAGACCTTTCAATTTCCTTCTAGCTGAATTTATCTCCCTATCGCGACCCATAAAGTTCACTATTTGCTTTTCAGAACAATCGATCGGACCCCAGTATTTACTTAATGTCTAAGCACTCGACTTACAATTAGGATAATTTTACCCCTTAGAGCAATGAACCTTATCTCCCCGTATTTTTATTATTAATAAATATGTTAAAAATTAATTCAAAATTGAATTTATATTAATTATATTATTTAAAGTTATTTTTTAAGTTATATTATTTAAATTATTTACCCAGCATTATTATTAAAATATGCAACATGTCAAACAGATAACCATTTAACAGTATCTTCAAACCTACTCGAGTTCGAGTTCCGCCCAAAGTTGTTTAAAGAGCTACAGTTCCGGGGCCTGGCCAAACATAGGCTTTGCCTCGAACAAGGCATCCAACAGGTGGGGGATCAGCCCAACGTAATCATCTGGTAGTACGTAAATCCCGTTTTCCTGGAGAGAACGGAGAGCGTTCGCCTTCCAGCGGTACATCAACAAAATTCTATGCACTCCAATAAGGTGATTTCCCTTGCCATCCACAAAATCAAAGTCCGAATTAATGTTCATTTTCCACTTCTGGAGTAATCGTCTCTCCTCGGACTCCAGGTATCCTTCAGGCCTAAAAGCCATAATTAACTGCTGGATTTGCACACTACACACAAGTGATAGGAAAATAAGGGTCCTTATTTAAACGAGAGGGACTTATAACTTTGGTTCGAATAAAATTTCACTATGAGTGAGCTGAGAAGAGAACTCCGGCCAACGCCTAACTCACAACAAGAATGAGACGTGAGTTCAATGTTCAACCGTCTTCACTCACGTATACCTGCCTGAGAGAGCAAAGGACTAGAGTCTTATACGTAGGAAATTTTGAATTCCGGAGAAGCGAGAAGATGCGGCTAGTCTCCCACCGTGACGTTGCGGCGGAACGGCAGCTTTATTGGCGCCACTTAAAGAAGGGCCAGTACACAGACGTAACACTGTCGTGTGAAGGAAAGGAGCTTGGAGCCCACCGGATAATCCTCGCGGTAAGTACATATGTTTGTCTTTTACTCCCCGCCAGCACGGCGACTGTGGCCTTTTATAGGCCCGCGCCTTTTGTTTAGGCAGGGGGCTCCCAAAATGACACCCAGCCAGCACAGCCATTACCCCGTTTATAGGGGAAGACCCTTATTTAGGCTGGGGCTTATATTCCTATTCAAAAGTAGGATTAAGCATAAATAAATAATAATTCAATCTTCAAATGACCAAATGTTAATTTGGGCCTATCCCTAAGGCTCCGAGGGCATCTTTCCCTTCATCCTGCCGTCTCTTATGGGTACCTTGGCCTTCTCCTCGCTGTCCCTACAAGAGCTGATGTGAATATTAGAATATATATATATATATATATATATATATATATATATAGGAAGTGTGGACTTTCCCGATGGTCAAGCGGCGCGGATGGAGGAGCTATTTAACACCTTCGGGATTATTGTCAACATCCCCACTGTGGAACTCGAACCGGTAACTATTTTTACATGAGGGATATGTAATATACATTTAACTAAGCAGGTTTTTACATACTATTCCATCTATAGTTTACTATTTGGGTGTATGTGATCCCATATACCGAAGTCTTAGCTCTAGTTTATAACTTATGAGCGTTTCTACTTATTCATTTCAATGATTGAGCCTATACTATTTTACAATTGTATTATATTTATGTATTTTCTATTATTGTAGAGGGTTCCGGTATCTTCCGTGCGGCGAACTTATTGTCACATTTGCCTGAACTATGTGGACTCCAAGCACTATTTTCTCCATAACCCAGGGGAATTTTCATGTCCCTTGTGTGGGCGCACATACACGCGGAAGGACAACATGAAGGCTCACATGTCTCGGGTACACATTTAATAATTTAAATTGTCTGTTTCACGTTAACATGTTAATAAAAAATGAGAACGTCACAACATTGTCAATTTTTTAAATTTGCACTATTTCCAGCATTACAATCCTTCCATTCCCCATTTGGTCGGACCGTAAAACATGAGGTTAAGGGCAGGAGTTAGCAGAATTCCCATCCTGCTTGTTCGGGTCGTTCCTAACTCAGATAACGGTTCTGCCCATCTTACTTGTTTACTCTTTTTTCCTTTTGACGGCTGGTTCCGTTTTGGCTCCCCTGCTTGGTATCTGTCAGGTTGCCTTTTTAGACGGGTGGACCTCCTAAGATTTGTTCCACTGGATGCGCTGGCATCCGAGCTGTCCACCGTTGTATCGGTGCCGGCCGCGCTGGAACTACTGGATGTTTGCCGTATCCTGAAGGGGATTGATGAGGGTTGGCTAGTTCCGCTTGGTCCTGGGACACTAGCAGGTTTCATAAGCGATTCCGGTTCCTTAGGTGTACCAATTCTGGTAGATGCAGGAATTACTTCTGTTTCGGTCGATGGCTCCATGGCAGTATTGCTGATGGGCGGCTCGGTACAGGGTCGCACTCCCTCCCACTCTATGGTGGTAGAGATGGATGTCTGATTTGATGCCGAGACGGCGGCAGTATTCAAAAGCCGGTTTGAACGAGTTAACTGCGAGGAGGAATCACTGTGTGTATCCATATCATCCTGCGGAATGCTGATATCCGGGGGATGGGAAGATTCATTTAAATCAGTCGCTACACTGCTCCCGGTGATTTGAACAAGTGGTTGTGACATCTCAGAAGAGGGAATGGGTTCGGTCCGAGGAATGGAAGGCGTGTCAACCTCATAGGTGAGTGATAACAGCGAATGATTTTCCAATTCTTCGATCAAAACGTTATCACTCGGTGCAATTGGATTGTATTGAACTAGGGCCATTCCCGGGCTACGAGGGAATAGAACAGAATAAGGAGGCGACTCGTCATCCGAATCCAGGTTTTGGAAATATTCCGCCACGTCCTCAACACTAGCGGAATCAGCCAAAAGACGGTGTATGATGGAAGGGGCCGGATTTTCGGGCACTTCCAAACATTCGTGCTGCGAGTCAGGATCAAACGAACCTGAAGGTGGAACTTGAAGTAATGATGCATCGATGGTCGCAGGTGGTATTGCCACATCATAGGCTGCATCAAAGGCATTGCAAGAGCGACAAGGTGATGTGTGTGATGTGGAGAAGTCATCTGAGTCACGTTGCGGTACAATTTTGGCTGGTAAGGGTTGAACCTGTGGTTGAGTTGACTCTGGAGACGAACTCGTGGTGTCCAAAGGATTCATTTCGACATCCTCGGGTGAGGAAGGTGAGTTCATTATTCTTCCAATTTTTCCCCTTGTAAAACTAGGCGTAGACATAACTGAATCCGTTGGCGAGTTTCCCTGGTATTTTCTTTTTAATAAGCCTGGGGGTAACTTCGGCCTAGGTTTGGGCTTAAAAGGCGAGGTGTTGGTAGCCCTGGAAGACCCAGGTCGAAAAGAAAATTTAATCGGAGGTTTGCGCTCAGGGGAGCTACTTAAGTCAAGAGTTCTACTGGCTCTATCTCGTTTCTTCGCTTTTTTCAGCTTCAGGAGCAGCGGAGTGGAAGATGTTAGTGGCCGCGGTATGAAGGTTGGTGCTTCTGGATTAAGTCGTGATACCGACGGTGCTGGAGGAACAGGAAGATCCGACGGGGGAATGGAAACCTCAGTGTGTGACGGCGGTGGGATGTCAGGAATGATATCAGCATCAAGGCGCTCCATGATCTGCTCCCTTAGTGAAGAGTGAAGTTGTTTCCCGGGGATGAAGCGGGTGTTGAGCGAAAGGCTTGCTTGAGCTTTAGCTTGAGCTGTGATAGGGATAGTGATCACATCCTTTTCCGGTGTAAAAACTTCAGAACCTTCACTAACTGGAGTGCGTAGGCCGAGGGCAACCAGACTAGAACAGTTCGCCACATTTAATGGTTCCACATAGGAGTCGGAAGAACCGTATTGCTCGGGACTTTTTGAAGCAGTTGTCCGTTGGTTCTCTCCGGGTTCCCGTCTACTTGCACACACCAGCTGGAATGTGTCCATGGGAGTGCTCGCATCTATAGGAGATTCAGCTGGCAATTGAGCCATGGAAATATCCATGTCCTCGAGGATTTGGTTTCCATGTTGGAGGTGAGAGATATCCACATCCATGAAACTCATATCTACATCTCCACTCAAGATTCTGTTAATTCCGTGGCGCGGTGGAGGTGTGCCAGCGCGGAATCGGGATGGTGGATCCTCCGTAGGTACACGAATCTTCTTTAAACCTTCAAGCGGCTTTGGTGAGTAATCTTCACCTCTATTTCTCCCCCATATATTGCAGGCTGCTAATTCCAAAGTTGTTTTTAATTTAATTTCGTTGTCCAGAGTGTCATCTTGGAGGACCTCTAGGAGTGCCGGATTGCTGAGTGGCTGAGATTGGAGGATTTGATGGGCTGCTTCTTCCACATCGACCTCCATGTCACGGGCAAGATCACGGATGGAGGTCGCCATAATGTCCACATACTCTGGAGATACTGATTGAAGTATGGGAGGGATTTCGTGATCGGGCGCATCATCCGCACCTGTAAGATCCCATATAATCTTCTTTACGACTCCGGTAATCAATTCTTCGAATTGGCGATCCGGAGGTATATCCTTATTTGGAGTAGTACTGTGACTACTATTCGGACGGCTGGGCCCTGGTTGTGGAGCATCTTGACTCTCAAAATTAAATTGAGTTCCTTCTTCTTCCAGGTACAATCTGGGCGTGTCGGAGACAAATGGTCGGATTGAATAAGTTCTCCCATCATCATGTTCAATCATCTCTGCATCCGTCGCGAAGGTGACAATTCGTTCGTCCTGTGTGTGTGCACGTTCGCCGTTGGAAGGGAGTGCAGAAGACTCCGCCGGAGGCGATGAAGATGAAAGACTCGATTGGAGAGCTTGAGGATCACACGCGATAGGAGAATCACGTGACTTCCTACGCCGGCCGAAAAGAGAGCTCAGACTTAAGTCCAGGGAATCCACGTGATCCTGGAATTTTCGGAGAGAGTCATCCGAAGATTCAAGTCGTCTGTTCGTGGGAGGGGTGATTGTTCTCTCCGAGATAGTGCATGAAGAGAGTGGTAGTGCCAATGTCAGTTGTGGACTAGTGGGTTGTCCCAGTTCTGTTTCATTTTGGACTGATCCCAACTGTGTCTGTGTGTGAACTGAAATGCTAGTGGGACTGGGTGCAGGGGAATCTGAAGATGGCAACGCTGGTGGGGAAATTTGAATTATTCCCATTGGTGAAAATTCACGCTCAGCTAGTATGTGGTCGGATATCTTAGCATAACCCTGTGTGGATGTGAGTGATGAGCACATTGTTGGAGGGGACACCTGAAGGATACCTACTGGTGATGGGGAGTGTGAGGGATGTTTTTCCGGCTCAGATTCCGGTTTACCACTTATTTCAGGATGCCCTTTACTCCGCGGCCTGACAAGCAAGGACTCCTGAATCGTGTGGATTGAACTGTCAGTGCCAAAATTTGAGTCTACGACGGATGGTTGGTCGTGATGAGAAGCTCGTTCCTGAGGAGATTCCGTTTGGGATGGAGCTGATGTATTTGACTCTGCTGACAGGAAAGGACCATCGAGTGTCGGACAAGACTCATCGAGAAGGAACGAATTAATGACAGGTGAGCTCCGTTCAGTTTGATTTGAAGCGGGTCGGACCGGAGAAATTTTAGGCGGCCCTTTGCTTGAAGTGGGGGACTCACGCAAATGATTTTCCAGCATGTGAGTTCCGGGATTAAATTGTGGTCCAATATTTAGATCCAAGAAGGATGTACGATTCGGATTGTCCCGTATCTTATTTGGGATATCCAAGACAGCTTATGTCAGCGACCGGCGACTTCGTGTGTTCATGGCTTGGCCGTTGCTAACTGGTAACGTCTGGAAACGAGCTGGTTGATATGAAGAATCGCGCGGCTGACCACGACGAGGACGTCTGTGTTCATGAATTGAATTCCCAGATGAACTAGACCGAGGTTTAGTTCAAACTGATGGTAAATTCTCACTCCTTGATTTCCTTTGGTTCTTGGGAGGAGAGGACGACGTGCCCTTATCCTTACGGAATAATTGCTGTATAGGAATTAACGTGGGCATCTCTGGGGAAGTTAACAAGCTCTTTGTTCTCTGTACTGGTTGAAGAAAAACATCCATTCGGTCCAATGATGGTGGTGATTCAACTTCCCGTTGCTCAAGACTGGGCATAGCCGCATAATCGTGGTTCGGAGGGTTCTCTTCATCAGATGAGTCATCCGAAATAGAGCATGAACGTGAGCTCGACGAGCTGATGGCCTGAGCGGTTGGTCGTCCTTTCCGACGCAATTTTCTGCGTGGAACACTATGGGTTCGGAACGGAATTAAGGGTTCACGGTAAGGCTTCAAATTATCTCTGGCGGCGATGGCAATAAAGAAAACGATAGTACGCGAAGAGGGCCGGTTCCCATAGATGCCAGAAAAACGTGGGCATTACGCGTTCCACGCTTTATTTGCTCACGGTGGACTTTGGACGTACGAATGGAAACCATCCTTAGTTCTTCGTCGGACGTGTCTTCCGAAGCTGAAGAAACTGGGGCTCTTGACAGTGCATCAGCAACAACCATGGTATTTCCTTTTTTGTACTTGATAGTACAGTCATAAGCGGCTATTTGCATTGCCCATCTGGCAAGTCTTCCATAAGGGTCCTTGAGCCGTAAATGTTTTCTGAGACGCTGGTGGTCAGTCTCTATAGTGAAGCGTGTGAGGTAAACGTAGTGTCTGAATTTTTTCAGAGCTTGGACGACCGCATAGCACTCCTTCTCTGTGGTCGTATATTTCCGCTCCTTGGGGGTGAGGGATTGTGAGAAGAAGGCGAGTGGGCGCCAAGTTTTCCCACCGTCGCGGGATTGCAGGCACGCACCACCTATGCCGGAATGGCAAGCATCTGTTTGGATTTTGATGATGGCATCCCGGTCTGGGCGATCCAAAGCAGGGGCGGATGAAATTTGCCTTTTTACTTCCTGGAAGACGGCTTCCAGTTCAGGAGTCCATTCGGCTAGTTGATTACCCTTATACATTTCCCTGATGGGTCTTGTTAGCTCTGCGAAGCCCTGGACAAACTTCCCGTAATAATTGCAGAGGCCGAGAAACCTTTGCATCTGCTTGACAGTGCAGGGTTTGGGGAAATCCAAGATGGCGCTGATTTTCCGTTGGTCCACCCAGATGCCATCCTTGTCAAGGATATGCCAAAGGAAGCGAAGTTGGGTGAAACCAAAGGCGCACTTTTCCGGCTTGAATGTGACGCCGAATTTGTGATGAATTTTCCGTATACGAGCTGGAGACGGGACTTCAAGACTTCGAAGGACGGTGCATGGACAAGGATATCGTCCACGAAGACCATGGCCGCCTCGCAGCATAGGCCGGGCAGGATGGCATTCATGGCCGCCTGCCATATCCCGGGGCTATGCACGAAACCCATGGCCAACCGCGTGTAACGGTACCCTCCGGACTTCACCGTGAACCGGGTCTTGCCCCGGCTGGCAGGGTCCAGCTCCATCTGGTGAAACCCGTGCCATGCATCCATGGAGGCGAAAATCCTGGATTCCCCTACCCGCTGCAGGATGTCATCGCAGTGGGGCAGGGGAAACTCCATGGGCACGGTGATCCGGTTGAGTTCTCTGAAGTCAATTACAAGTCGTTTCGACTTGTCCGGCTTCTCCACTAGAAATACTGGGGAATTCCATGGTGAAAAGCATGTCTCCACTATGCCGTGCTTTCGCATATCCTGGACGTACTTTTCCATTATTTCGTCCTCGGCGAGGCTCCTGCGGAAGGGACGAATATTCACGGGGATATTGTCACCCGTGTTAATGGTGGCATAAAATCCTCGGATTTTCCCCAGAGAATCCCCTTCAAAGGCGAAAGCGGCTCTGTGGTCATCGATAAATTTTCTTATCCACAGGCGCTGGTTGTTGGTAAGTTGCTCACCCAATTTAAACTTCGCAAACTGTTCATCCGTTATTGGGTCATATTTTCTGGGAGGTGGAGGAGGGGAATTTGACAAATTTCCAAATTTCAGGGCACTGAGATAGGCTAAAATTGGTTCGGGAGCTGGAAGTTCCGCTGCAACAGGGGATACGATGCCCGCATAACGGAGGACAGGAAGGACTTGACGTTCAGTCCTAGTGTTCAAAACTCCGTACGTTGCAACTCCGTCGATGAAGTGCGCGAGTCCAGGCGGAATGAATACTCCTTCGGGGAATAACGCTGTTTGTGGGGAATCCAATAGCTCGGGATTCACGTAGAAATCTCCGGTTACATTTTTGCTGGCCCTGAGGGTGATTTTGCGACACTTCCCCGGCTCAAGCTCGAAGATTCGCTCCGTGGAAATGTGTATGTGATCGTGTGGAAGTTCCAGGGGCAGGGGCGCATCAAGTGTGTCATTTTCCTGAGGATTTTCATCAGTGTTTTCTTCTTGTGTGAGCTCCGTGCTCTTTAGTGTTACTACCCTCAAGAGTGGAGTTGAAGGGTCGGAGGAACCGCTGAGTTTCTCTTCGTCCCATAGTGGGGAAAGTTCATCCCAGATAGGAGTGACAGGTCGGTGCCGCCAATGAGTATGAAAACTTAATCCGCCTGTAGCGAGATTGAGGCGTGCCTTCTGGTGCGTTAGAAAATACTTTCCTATGATAATATTTGTCGTCGCATGAGGGACGATGGCAAAGGAAGTAATGATCCAGTCATCCCCGAACCGAAGGACAACGTAGGCAGCCCTATGACACGTGATGATTTTGCCGGGATCAATAGAATGGATATAGGCGGGATGATCCAGCCGAACTATTTTGATGGCCTTGGGAGCGTGCTTCTTCAAGACGAAAGCGGCCGTTTCTGACATAAGGTTCATGTCCGCTCCAGTATCCACCACTGCTGGGATTGGGATGAAATCATCGCCTGTCATTTGAACCGTCAGTTGTAAGGTGAGTTCATCATCTGTTCTGTTATGTGAGTTGGTGAACCACCATTTATGTTTGCTGGGGTTGTCAGAGATAGATGAAAGGTCAAATGAGGTGCCGAAAAAAGGCTTTCCGTTTGCCCGAATGTCCGCGGGGTCCGCGCCATGGACTATATTGTGGTGTAAAAATTCTGCTGGATGATTTTTATCATAGTTGTGCAGAAGGATGGTGGGAAAGCGACCGTGTTCACTTCCGCTTGATGCCATACTCCTTTCCTTTTTCCAGGTAGCTAGCATCTCGTCCAAGTCGACGGGATCTTTGTCCAAAAGGGCAGGCCAGAACGATGGGCCGCAGTGTGCAGAATCGCACTTAGCGTGACAATACTTGTTGCGGGGATCCGTAACGTCATGATCCTTAGGAGGAAAACACACTCGATTTCTTCCGAAGTCGAGACAAGCTCCGTACTCCTTCAGGAACGGATAGCCCAATAGGAGGCCAGCGGCCGCATTTTCCAAGACGGCAAAACTGACGATTACGGTTTTGTCCCGGATTTTGAGAGCGATCCAGGCTTTGCGGGTCAAAACTCCCCCTCCATTTTCCGAAATAGCATCGAAACGTATAGGCTTTTTCAGCCTGACGGTGCGGATTGATGCTCCAGCATACACCTGGATTAGTTTGGCGGTATTTTCCGAAATAACATTGATGGTGGCTTCCGTGTCCACGATGGCAAAGAACGGGTACATCACATGACATCCAGGAATCTGAAGACGATAATGGGGATGGTGAGTACGGGTTCCATAAGTCACCTCTTTGTGGTAAATTTTCTGTTTCTCTTTGATTTCTCGTCGCGCTCTATTTGTGAGAATAGTATCTGTTTCACTACCGGGGAGACAGTCGTTGACGGCGAAATCGCTTGGAATGTGTGACATTCTAATTTGGGATTTCTGTTTCATTTCAGTTGAATCCAAAGGTGTCGGGACCACCTCGGAGGAATCCAGCATAGACGCAAATTCAAGAGGAACCAAGCGTTGGTTGCACAACTTCCGTAATTTGCAAGGGTTGAGGTGCTTAATATGATCATCCGTATACAGCATGTGGGAGGTAAGCATTACTTGTAGGGAATCAGGAGATTGTTTCGGTTGAGGTTCAAAAATATCATCTATTTTTCCTAGACAAAGGTCATCCATATCCGGAGCGGCATTCGCTGATGGGCTGGGAAAGGGCGGAGCATCAATTTCGGCTTCCTTTATGCTGCCAGCAACAGGGTCATTCTTTTCAATAAGGGCCGGAGGGCAATGCGGCTCTACGGAATATAGGACAGAAAGGGATGTGGCAGAGGAGGATGGAGCGGCGTTGAAATAGGAATACAACTTTCCTTCCATTGAGGGAACACGGCTCGAAATATCCGTCAACTCCGTACCTATTCCCATGCCTGGACTGGGAAGAGGATCTGTCTGTGACGAAGATGATATTTTCCACTGAAGAGGCTGAGGAGCAGCTGAGAAGAAGCTAGTTTGGGTCGCAGATGAGACCTTTTTTGGAGTGAAGGACAAGGAATTTGCGGGGAGCGGCGAATTATGACTCGCGGCTACTACCGGCATGGGAGTCCTAAGCTCAACCGAGGGGAATGCGGAGGAAGAAAGAAAAGATAGCATCGGCTTCATTGAACCAAGGGGCGTCGATGGCAAAGAGGATGAGTCGGAGGCTGCACTCCCGTGCGGGCTAGGAATTTCTTTTCCTCCCAGGTATGTGGCGTCTTCTCTAATCTCTCTTGCGATGG
>WJFA01004017.1:0-11505 GCA_009870155.1 Pseudobourletiella spinata | reverse complement strand
CAGATTGGATTTTGAGATTATCTGATCTGGACAAATCAGATCAGATTCGGATTGGCCAGTTTTTATCTGCCATTTTTCAGATCAGATCGGATTGAGATCAGATAATTTAATTATCTGATCTGTTCCGACCCTTATTCATGCTACGCCTTGTTCAAATTCATTGGCCGAACATTGCAATCGTTGATTTTTAAACAAAGCGTTGATTTCTTTGTGGTATTTATCGGAAAGTCAGAAAGTTGTTGACATGTATCCTTTGTTGTTGTGTTCATCAATATCCTTACCCCCGAAAAATGAGGACTTCGGATACGATTGTGAGCCAATTAATGGCTCTGAATTATTTCAAGTGATCGTGTACATCATTATCATCTCTCCGTCCCGTATATATTTTTAAGGACATTAAAGTATCAAGTTGATTAATCCTGTGAGAATTCGCGTTCTTATTATTTTTGTTGCTGCCAGTCCTTAGAGGAATTTGATGATCTAAAGAAGTAGCTCAATTTGCATTTAGAATTGTTCTAGGCTCACAGCACCGAAGATTTAATCGCTTCAATGAGAACATTTACAAACTAAAAATAAGTTTATATTTGTATGAAAATAATATATGCTATACATTTTCGGGTATTTGTGATATTTTATTTCTCCTCGCAGTGTAATGTGAAGTAAACGGGGGATGGAGTTGTCAGGATTTTGAAGTATTATTGCAAACTTTGCAAGTCCTCCACATTGCAAAGTTTTTACGTGCCTAATCCGCGTCATTTCCTTAGATCAAGCCATCACTTGATTTGATTGGCTAAAATTTTGGAAATGGCAAGGTAAAACGTTAAAATGTTTTGAAGTATACCTGAAGATTGCCCATTTTGCAGTGCTGAATTTTGAACTTTGTACAGCTGTATCAACGGTCGAGGTCATGCCAAAAGTATATGGCTAACATATGTTACAGATTCACTTACCAGCCGTATTAAGGTAAAAACTCAGCTCAATATCTTTCGAATTTTTCAAAATGTAGCCTCTAAAAACCGGAAGGTACTTGAGTGCCAGCTCCCTCTGACTTAAACAGGCTTTCTTGTCCACAAAATCTAAGCGGTCAAAGTTCATACGTTAACCGGCATAGGACATTTACCTCGTAATATGTGCTATACCCATGAACAGTGTCGCGACCTCAGGACCAGCCGTGTGGAGATAGTCTAACAATTGATATTTCCTCGCAATATGTCCGCAAAAATGCTTTAAACTTGCGTGTAAAAATGTTTAAAGTTTAAACCTGAGTGCTTTAAAATGCTTCAAAATTGTTTTTTGCAAAACAGCCGTTTTAAGTATTTCATTAACATGGTTTTCTTGGGAAAATATTCTAAGCACTTCTCCCCAAATTCTTCGAAGTTGATTTTCACAAAATTATGAATTTTCCCATTTTTTAACGATATACGAAATTATCTGTTTTTCATCTGCAAATCGCGCATCACTCGAGAACGCATTGACCGATTTGAGAGAATTCTGTTTAAAACGATAGAGAATTTAATTCTCTAGGATGTCTTTTCATTATTTTATAAACACTGCAATGGTTTTTTCAACATTTCAAAAAAGTTCGGAAACGCTGGAAATTTGTTTATCGAAAATCATGAAATTTTGTGAATTTTTTTTCAAATTGTAAACAACAACGCGCAAGATACAGAAACAAAGTATGAGTGAATATCCTAGAGAATGTACTTGTCTATGGCTTAAATATAAAATAACTAATATCTGTCAACGCGTTCGTGAGTTAATCGCATTTTGCCGTGGGACCGCTGAAGTAATCACAATTTGTACTTCTATGGTCCCACGGCAAACTGCGGTCCGGTGATTATGCCATACTTTCAGACTAGGTATGACTTCTATTGTACGACCTGCGGCCGTAATATTGCGCTGGCCATTTTGGACAAGCCTGAAGCCGGGTCTTGCAAGCATGATGTGAAGCTTCGAGGGTTTAGGGATGGTCTTTACCGTTTGTGTGCTTACTGCGATTGCGTTATGTGGGGTAATGACATTCAAATCATTGCACAACTTTTATGTCAGAGGACATTAGTGAAAGTGTAACATACTTTTGCAAATTAAATGAGGTTTTGTTACCGGTGCCAGACGGTGAATAGCTTTTTCACGTTCAACGCCCGCTGGAACTGGGTCAATGAGTTGTACCGTGTCCATCAGGATGACAACTACTTTCGTCAGTCAGTCTCTGACAGTGATGACGAAGCGATGGGGAGCATGGATATGCCCACTGCACTGGTGGGATTATTTCTGCTAACGAAAACTTGAACGACTCCATGCAAGTAGATGGGGCACAAGCATATGGAAGCAAATCGCAGGAACCCAAAGGATCTCAACAAATTTTGAGAGCCCAAGCAGCGCCGGTGATTTCTCTGAGGGTACCAGTGCGTCGAGTAATGATTTGGAGATGTGAGATTGGCGTGTACGACAGAATATTTTATAGATAAGATGTAATGAAACGCACTTCGATTGGGTGAGATTACCATTTTTTAAATTTAATATCGTTGCGATTGCACGGACTATTCAACCTGTGTTTAGTAAGTGAGGCCAAAGATCTTGAAGGTCTCAGTTGGATGTATTGCGTTATTTGCTGCATTGAAAGATGAGAAACGTCATGTTAATGAATCAATATTAATCATTATTAATTGAATTTACTTTTTATGGATGATTTGAAGGTTACATCGATACTGCTTTTTAATGCAATGAATGGTTGACTGCCTAAACACGGGTTTTCCGGTTATATTATTTTAAGAAATTTGTAGGCAAGTTTGTGTCCGGTGAACACTATTGGTTTTGTTTTAATCGTTAACTATAGACGTTTTATTGTACTGTAACAAAAGTGAGTATGTCTGAAATACAGTTTGCATTGTAGCATTGAAAAAAGGTCAAGCACAAAATTATTCTATCATGAACTGTTCAGTTTTTTACCATAAAATGCTGTGATAAGTGCATTATTTAAAAATGGCTATGATTTTATGGCATCCATGTTATAGTTATTGAAAGTACCTCAAGGTAAAGTCACCATTTATTTGCGAAATATCACCGGATAATATATTACACTGTATTAAATAGAACGTGCGGAGTGGATAACTTTAAGTTGAATTACAGGAGTGAATCACTAATTTTGATGAACGTGAATCTACTAAGGTCGTTCAATTGTATTTGGGCTTACGGTGAATGTCACTGTACGGAAGAAGCAGTGTAAGAGGGATTGTGCAAGGTGCAGGATTCTCAAACCTTGTTTGAATTCGTGCGCTATAGTTTTCCAGTTAATTTCCAAGGGTGCAAAAGAAATTATAATGATAAAGATTGGACTATCACGAAAATATTCTGTTTCATGCGTTGCAGACTTGGTGAACTGGAGATTATATGAGTTATGGCATGAGCTATACAAATTTTCAATCCTCGGCGTGGACTAACTGGAGGCCGCCTGCGGAGTTTTTCACTGGCGGTATTGGCTGGGTTTCGTGTTCTAGATTTTGGCAATGTTGCTGGTTTTCACCGGTGGGGCAGATATGTTGGTGACATCACTGTTGTGAGCCTGTGCGACAGAACGGGGGGGTCCATGCTACTTGTAACATAAGCTAGATGTGTGCACGATTTCACGAATGTTAGCCCCATACTTTAGTTGTAATCTAAATTTTACGGTATTTCAGGACTTATGGGCCACCCAGTCCTGCATCTGCTGCTAACATCTATCTAACCACATAGTCAAATTTAAAACTTTAGTCAAGTAACAGTGGTATTAATTTTTCGACCATTAATGACAGTCTCTCCCACAATGACTGGCGACTACTCAATTTTTGTAAGATTTACAAAGTCATCGCAACCATGCACGGTCCCAAGCAAAGCTGCAGGAGTGAGAAAGCCTCTGGTACAAGGCCGCTCCTCAGGTTTCCCCTAAAATCATGCGTAAGCATAGTTGAGTTATCCCTTGAATTATAGTCTTTGGCTAGATTGTACTTGGCATTGTAAATCTGAAATTTCTCAGCCCACTCAATAATTCCATTGCTGCGAAGGAGGGAATAGGTTTCCATGACGGCGTCCCAGTGCGGCACATAAGAATAAAACATGGCAGCACTTTCCAAGATCTTTTCCGGGCTGATATGACTACGGGATCCTTCAAATTTAGCCATCCACTCATACTGTGATAAACCATCTTTTATGAGGGTAGCCTTTTTGGGCCACTGTCTCAGTGGATCCCCATTGACATACATAAGATAGTGTTTCCTGTACACGGATGAATTAGGACCACCCAAAAATAAACCGTTGCGTTCGAACAATACGGCTCTTAAATTATCTACGTATTGTTTGTCCATGAAAAACTTGTAGCCGTCCTCAATGAGTTGTTCCACACTCTTCCTGCTGTGTATGAGCAGAGGGGCCACCAAGTCAGTTTCTAATGTGCCCGAGTAAATGGAAACCAGGAAGACACACGCGACGCAGATGAGAGTCACCAGTGACTTGAACAGCATGACATAGTATGAAGATACCGGGGAGGGAATGCACCTTTCCGTCCGCGGTTGTCCCAACACCGCAGAAAGAATGATGGACAAGCCGCAAGTGATTCCTTTTGCTTCTCGCCAAATTCCCTCCATTTGATACTGTCGAGCTCTCCCCCTCCTCATTGCTATCACGCGGGACAGGAGGACGGAGACGGTGCAGAGGCTCAGACAATATACTAGCCACACGGTGAGCGGGAACGGATACAAAAGCGTCGTAAACATAAATGTTGACGCAGTCCGTGTTTGCGCATCATATGCTATTCGGAAGGACTCATACCCGCGCAGTGTGAACGGGAGTGCTGGAAAATCAGAATCTGCGTGATTATACGAAATATTGTAAATTCCAAGGCAAGCTGGGCTTATATATTTTGGTTCATTAGGGCCGTAATAGAGTGAGCTAATGTTCAGGTCTCCAGCGAGATCCATCATCCAAATACCAGGCATCTCAGCCAGGTGCAACTTGAGCGGCAGCGAGCGCCAAATTTTCAAATATTGTGTGTCACGCCATGGGAGCAGATTGTGGAGAATCTCTAGCCCCTGAAAATTTCTCCCCCGGCGACGAAGCTCTTGGATCATGTCACTTGTATGCAGGAGCTCCATGTCTTGGTCGAATGTTCCCACTTGGGATGAAAATCCAACGTGACTGTAACCTGGCACGTAAGCAACCACGGGAAGAAAAGAATATCCCTCCAACAGAGTGCCGGAGAACGGAATCACAACATAGTTGATGGGGTGCAGGCAGGCGTTGTTCACGTAAGGGGATTTAACTATTGGTGGATGTCCGGTGGTTGTGGACACCAAGGCGAGGACGAGGTCGTACTGGGTGTGGATAGAGTGTGCGAATTTTCCTTCCGACCTGAAGAAAACTGGATAGAACAGATTAAAACGGACGGCATCCGCTCGAGGCGGAAATGTGACGTGGACGACGCAGATTTTGTGGTACCTCAGCCCTAGCTTCGTCCTCTGATATCTACGTAAGTTGCTCATGGTCACTGCTGGGGTTCTCCAAGCCCAGAGCTGCTCCATTACGAGACTCAGCATGGGTTGCAGAACTCGGTAGCTATTGTCCAACTGCGTTGAGGTCAGGACGTACTGGCAGTGTTTCATGGGCTCGAGGACCCTACGAAAGTCCAACGAGATAGAAGATTGCTGTGCAGTGACGCCACTACATGCAGTTGTGAGGAGGAGCCCAGCCAGAATGGCCCAAGTCTGTGGAGTAATAAGATCAATTGAATTCCTCCCAAAATTCATTTTTCAGTGTACGAGATTTTTACAGAGTGCTGCAGCTGACAAGACGATGCTGCCATTCCAATGTTGACGGTGGAGTAATTATGGAGTCCACCATGCGTTTTTATAGGAGAAATGTTCGTGTCAGGAGTATTTCAAGCTTGGAAGGGAATAATTGAATTTACCATGCAGGTCCAAATGGCTTGTTTGCCAAATGACATGTTTATCGACTATGTGAATCCCAAAGGAGTTTGGGCCTAGCAATACGGCATTTTTCCCTCACCGCAGCTCATGGTTTCCTCTCTTTTCTTTATTGCCGAGGATGAGGACGATATGATGAGCAGTGGGCAGGGTTTACTGTCTAGACCATTAGGGCATTTGCGGCTGAGACCACAGATTCGGTTTCAGCATGAATTCCTCAAGATTTTTATTTGTTTAGTTTGCCGTTGCAAATAAAAATTTGTACATTTTGTGCTAGGCAAATCCAGTATTGACGTATTGTACTTCAACAACTTGTTCAGGGTGTCCCAGCGTTGTACAGGGTGTCCCAAAATGATGCATTTGATTTGTTTCGGGAATAAAATCCTAGCTACTCAAGCGAGAACTCAAAACGATGGCTCAAATTAAAGCTGAGTCTTTGAGGTTACATATCCTAAAATATCACCAAAATCTACAAGCTAGTTTCAAAACAGGAACCGGAAAACGATTTTTGGGGGTGTTTTAACATGAGCGTAAACGGCAGCTTCAATTCCATGCATAGGGCAAAGGGTGTGACACAAACACATGAATTTGGACTTTTTCGAGAGCTAAAGACAAGATTAATTTATTTTTATGGTCGGAAGGTCATGTTGTAATAGTTTTCTGAGGGTCGGGTCATCGGAGGTCACATTCTTTGATCACCCACAATTTTAACCAAAAAACGATTGCTCTTGTCATAAGCTCCCGAAAAATTCCAAATTAATGGATGTGTGTCAAACCGTTTGGCATATGCCTGGATTTGAAGGTGCCGTCCTAGTCCATGTTAAAACACCCCCAAAAATCGTTTTCCGGCTCCTATTTTGGGTCAAATTGAGCAAAGGACCCTTCAAAACTCAGTTTTACATCAAGGCGGTGAAATGTTCAGAAAATGGAAAATATTGGTATCGTTAACTCTCATAGTGGACAATACTCAAATACAACAGCTGTAGACCCGTTTTTGACCGTATTTTCAAAAATCACTCGAAATCCAAATTTGGAAACTACTTTTGGGATTTTTCAGTTTGCAAATATCCCACCCTTTGCAACTACTGACCTCAAAAGTTCCTTTGATCCTCCAGAAAGGTCAAATCTGAGCTTCCGCACCTAGCGCTTTCAGGGAAGCAATCGATATGGATGAGCTGCGCGTTGCAGCGGGTGTCGGCGCTGTGCGTTCCCTTGTTAGATCAGCAAAAAAATGCTTAAATGGGACACTTCTATTTAAATGGAATACTTTTCTGCTGAATAAATACCGTGCACGCTCTTAGCCTTAGCTAGTAGGCAGCATTACGATTAGAGGAAACTTACACAAGTAATTCAGCTCATGAGAGTAAAATATTTACTAACTACGTTACGACACGACGACCAAGTTGACAGAAACAAGAAAAAATAGTGTCTCGAGCCCACCCAGGAATTGTGATGGGTTGAAGCACGTCTGAATTATTCAGATCCTTTAGTCACATAATGAAAACGGCCAAAAGACCAGCGGGGAAGAATAATTCTCTCGAGGGACCTGATTTTGAAACGTTTTTCCGCGTTTGCAGAGGAAAAATTAGTCCACGTATGCATTATTTACTTTCCACGCTGAGCACGGCAGAGGTTTCTCTATACTAAACGATAAACTAACCCCTGCTCAAGCATTTTTGTTTCCAACAGAATCCCGCGGCTTCAACTACTTCCGCAAAGAGACACGTTGAAATCAATCCTAGGCTCCTTCTACTATCTTATAATTAATTATTAATTTGTTTACTTGAGTTGATTTGGCTTCGGCCCTTACAACTTTAAGATAATCGGTGGTCACACACTAATAAAAGGTAAGATACCTGAGAGTCCCGCTCAGCTCATTTCCACATCTATTTATAGATGGTTGTAGCTTAAATTAGGGATCCATCATTTCGGTTGGATAAAGAGCTCTAGTTTTCATGGCATTCCACCAAAAGTAGTACAAGTTGTTGCATCCGATACGAGTTAACTTACAAAAGATTTTAGATAGAAAGTTGTGCCTATTAAATGTATTACCAGCGCATTTTCGAAGATGACTTATCCGGGGAGAATCGTTGTGCGGGCACTTAAACATGACGTGAAACACATTTTTGCAGTCGTTAAGATTACATAGGCAGCAAGTGGAATCTTTTTCAGTCCTCCAGCTACCTTATAATTAAGTGCGAGGGATAATTCCTGGTTGATATGATGAGGGTCTCCGCCATGTTGTTAGAAACTACAACAGAGAATTTCCTCATGCTCTGTCTCGGTCTGCTCGTAGTAGTAGTGCACCTCCGAATAGGAGACTGCTCCCCTCACCTTGAGCACTACCGCTCACTCTTGCCACATTGCCGCAAAATTATTCATCTCCGGTTAACATCTCAATCCCAGGACGATTTCGGTGTCATTAACAATGACTTGAGTAAATCCAACACGACTCCAGTTGTCATCCTGACAGAGACACTGCCAGGGAGACAAGTTATAGCTCTGTGGGACGTCCGCACCCGCTGCACGATTCACATAGTGTACACGGATGCAGCCGCAGTGCTGAAGGCCGCTGTCAAAATCACGGTTTCCTTCACGTACTCTTACAAAACGGAGCATATATATCACGTCATCGTTGGACTTGGACAAAACGGAATGAACAATAACTCCCCACTTGAGCTACAGTTCCAGCAGGAGCAGCTGAAGATTCAAGAGGAAATTCAATGGGTTCAAAATTGGGCAATTTTCCTTGTCAATGCGGACGAAGGTGGAGGCAGAGTACTAGTATCTCAGGCATTCGTCGTGCGGCTCTATTGCTCAGCTGACGAATTCGTATGCCTGGATCCCGTTGCAGTGGACCTTGGAGGGGGTCCGATGAGACGACGTACTGGGGCGGCGGCGGCGGCGGACGCTGCTTCGCACATTTTGTTCCCTCGCTCAGGGATGGTAACCTCGTACAACTATCAGCGTTGGCCCATTCGGATTTTGGCAAAATCAGCCATGTACCCTTATGACGACGCCCAGTTGGACTACGCAAAAGTGGCGAGGATGAGACTGAGGGAGGTGATGGTGGCGAACATGAGTAGCATCGTCTCTATTCCTATAGCCAGGATATGCGCGGAGATTGGAGGGGCGCTGAATGCCAGCGTGGGCGCTGGAGATGACTCCGCAAATGATCCGTCCACATACATTCTACCATTTGCATTCACTCCGCGCTTACTGTCGGGGCGTCACCGAAGCCTCCTCAATGGGATGCACCACCTGAATTTTATGCACTGTGGGGATCACACCCACTTTCTCGCTCATCCGCCGTCATTGTTTCGTCCGTTCGATCTCCTTACGTGGGCCTGCATCTTGTCCTCAGCTGGAGCTCTGTTGAAGCTGTTTGAGCAACCCGAGAGGAGAAAATGTGCCTTCTTTTCCTCGGGTAAGTTCACCTTCTGGCAGGGTGCAAGGGACAAGGCTCCAAGGAAGCTAATTTGCTTGTGCGGTATCTGGGTGCTGGCAGTCCAGTTTCTGTCCATAATGTACGCCGTGTCACTAGAGTCCATGCTGGCGCGTCCTCCGAAGATCCTGACAACCATTCCTGATTTTCGAGAGCTCCACAAAAGGGGCTACCAACTCACCGTTCCGGACGTCCCCGATTCAAGACTAGCGCAAGAGATGCGACGGAATGACTCCCCTGTTGGGGGCACCAACTACTTGGATGAATTGCGAAAGGATGTGATATTCTATCCCATCCGCAGCTCCGCAGACGGCTGGAGAGAACTCTTTCGCTACGTTTCACGGTCTGGACGCAAAGCACTTATATCACAAGGGTACGAGTTGGATATTTACAAGGCGTTGGCTGGCCGGCTTCTTCCTTCAATCACGTGCCGGCGGGGAGTTCAAAAGATAGATTACATGGTCTCCAGTTGGGCCGCGGCGGGACCCAATGCAGCCATAGTCAAGGCTCAGCTGGACTATATGGAGGCAGCTGGGATCCTGCCCTTACTCACTGCTGCGACGGCTAAATGCTACAAGGATTACCTAGTAGAGGCCTTCTCCCAATTTTTTGGTGTACGGAGCGACAAGGACGGGCTCACCGAGTGGGAGAAAGTGACAACTGCACACGTCTCTCACAACAATATTAAAGTTGAGAATGTATTTTACGTCCTTATGAGCTGCTGCCTTGTTCCCATGGTTGTTCCCTGCCTGCGCAATAGTTATCGTCGTGTTCGAGCCAAGTTTTGGAAGGACCCACGTTAGAAGGGAACTTGATGAAGCTAGGGCTTGTATCAAGCCTGTATCGAGCTCGTCAAGCTCTATCGTGAAGCGTGGTGGAGATTTCCGAGATGACATGGTACAGGTGTTAGGGACCTTCAAGACCAAAGTTTAAATGATGTTGCAATCGTCTTATTGGTCAAGCACAAAATTTAATTTTTTCGCTAGATTAATTAAGTTTAGGTGCAACAAAACTTGAGGTAAAGGAAACGCTAGGAGAAGTGGTAAGAAAATCCTGCCAACTGCATGCAAATATCGCGTCATAATACCGACAATCTTGTTGCCATTATTTTCTATCATAATCCCTTAACATTTGACACAGGCAAACCGTTATAGCTTTATCAGATGTAGGGTTGGGGTCAGATGCCGCAACTCGACTTGACATGTGAGATTGATGGCGCACACAGTAACTGATGCGGATAATAAGATGGGTGTGCTTGGTCGGTGAGAATAAATAATGACTGTCACTCCAGAATCATTGCTATAAAATAAACTGGATTCCCACTGGAAACGATTATGTACAGCGCGTGTACAACGCTGTGTAAAACAGAATGTGTACAATTTTGGCCGATTTTCTTGCATAAAATGTTGAGTACAGCTCGCCATGTACAACAGTTTGGACACAGAGCGGCGGCTTGCCGCCCTCACTTATGCCCAATCGGTTGTACATAGCTTTGGAAAAGGCAAAAATAAAATAGTTGCCCCGCATAGGGATTCGAATACCCATCCCTCCCCGTATTGTCTCACCTGTATGCTCCTACATACTAGGTTTATATCAATCCCTCACCTTACCACTTATGCCACCGCTCTCTTTTCGTAAACGGAGGGAAAAGTTATAGAATTATCTACCGTGTCTGTCTACTCAGTAGACGTAAAATCTCGTATCATTGTTGATAATGAGATTATGTAATATGTTATGCAGGCAATTACGGAATTTTTAAAATTTTAAATTAATGTAGATGACTGATGATTGAATTATAATTAATTACTGATTATGGTGGATTCCTTCGTTGAAGATGGCGAACAACTACAAGTCTGTATATCTCATCCCACATCAAGACAAACCTTAACTGTAACTTTAGTATTATTGCTGCTAAAATCTGCCTGTTTTAAAAAGTTTTATTTAATAATCGTCTTCAGCTTCGGAATGCCCATAAATTCACCTTGAATTAACATGAATGAATCAATTTTTCGCCAAGAGTGAATTAAATATATAGATGATTTAATTACAACAATTATGGACAAATACGATCTGAAAATCATAAAGTAAATGCGAGTAAATCCTTAC
>WJFA01004016.1:0-11506 GCA_009870155.1 Pseudobourletiella spinata | reverse complement strand
GGAAGTGAATCATGATGGTTTCCAACCCCTACCCGACCTTCCCCCCCCAGCTAGTCCCCTCCGGCGGGGGAGGGGAAACTTATTGGATTGGAGGCAAATAAGTGGATTAGCTCAGCTAATTTCCTCCTCCTCCTCCTCCTACTTTCATTTGTATGTTTTTCTCAAGAGAGACAGTGAGAGACTGAGAGAGCGGGGGTGGGGTGGGGGGTTGGCGGGTTGGAATCATGAATGAATGAACAGTCGTACTGTCTTCACTCCCACCTTCGCCTTTTTTTTAAAGAGCACTCATAGCCTGTCCTCTTGACGACTCTGGAGAGTGGAGCTATAGTACGCTCGTCGAACAAGAGAGAGAGAGATGTATAAATTGGGCTGAGACTCTTACTCACTACGTGTGTGTGTGTGTGTAAGTGAACGGTGGGTTTAAGCAAAGTGGATATTTCCTAGGTTGACGGACCATCTCAGTCAGGTTTATGCGGCTACTTGTATTGGTTCTGCCCCCACCGTTTACACCAATATATTATTTTGACCCAAACAAGGTGAGACACATTGGGAAGCGCTGAAAGTGTTCATCAAATCTATGGCGCTATGGCTTCAAAAGTTTGTTGCTGTTTTAACTGCGTACTTTCTAAGTTGGACTGGAAATTGTGTTGTTAATTGAGTGGGGGGGCTGAGGATGAAGCCTTATGGGAATATCTCACTGCATTCATTCTCAAAAGTATCACTGTCACTGCTACTTTACTCGGAGGAACTTCTCCATACGGTCAATTTCCCGCCTGTGTGGACTGTACAACTTGATCAATGTATATTACAAAGAGACTAACTCAAAGGGACGCTGGTGATATCGCTTGTCCTGAATACCAACTTCAATACGGCTGACGTATCTCATGTAAAATGTTGTTACATGATTTTTGATAACGGTATATACAAAAAAGAATTATTCAAACATTTATCTTCACTTCTGGATTAATGCCATGCGCCTTAGGAAATTATTCCTATTTGATGAAATGATGTTGTCAATATCCAGCTGGACTCGTGGCGAACGAGTACACTTATTATTATTTGTAAATCCGTTCCATCTCTTTATCCCTTTGGTTGTAAGGGCTACGGCCGCATCAACTTCAATAAATCTCATCTAATCTAATCTATAAAAAGTTTTATCCCTATGAATGCTACATCTCCGCCTACCAGCATCACTGCTCAAAACTGTTTCCGATTTAGTCTTGAAAATACCCAAAGGAAAAAGTCTTAGTCGGTGGGGGGTTGGGAAAATTTTGATTTTTAAATTTTCTTTCAGAGATTCCCTTTTTGAGTTGAGTTGAATTGAATTGAATTTATTCCGACGTCCTGCGGGCCAGTGGCCCGTGCCATGGTGTTGAGCTTCCACTATTTCCAACTCAAGTTCCCGTACTCATAATTTGTGTGTGATTGACTGGCTGACTGACGGACTGACTGACTGACTGTGAGTTGATGCGTGGCGGGGTGGGTGGACGGATGGTGGATTCCGTCTTGTGCCCCAGGCTGTCGTCAACGTTTCAACAACAGTGGATGGTGGTGTGGTGGATGTTGTGGTGAATAAAGTGGGGAAAAAAGTCTTGGGATATAATGTACAGAAAAGGCTCAATCAATCAGAGTTTACATGGAGTGCTACACGGAGTGGTGAGTGGTATTAGCCGGAGCGAGGAGGTTGGATGGCGAGGGCGGCTGGGTTGTAGAAGATTGTAGCCGCCGTGCGGAGGCAAGCAAGCCCGAGTTCCGTTTCCCTATATCATGTCTTCGGGGTTAGATATACAGGGTGTGTGTATGTGTGTGTCTGTACGTACGTACAGTGCGTACCCCTCATACATTCTGGCTGACTGACTGACTGGGAGAGAGAGAGAGAGAGAGGGGGGGACTATTACATATATTATTGGCTGCGTATGTGCTCGTCTCATGTCCGCGCCCATGTACGCACACATGGATGGCTAATAATGGGACGGCGTGAGGAGGACGTTGCCACCACCACACCGCACCGCACCGCGAGCTCGCTTGTTTCAACCATTCTCAAACACTTATTTCTACTTGGCTTCCCTGTCTGCTCCATTTACGTCTCTGACATTCACTAAATGTGCCCCACGACCAGCCTCCGCCTCCTCCGAGTCCCCCCCCACCCACCCACCTACCCTCCGTCCCTTCCACAAAACGGGGAGAGCCACAGGATTGAAGTTTCGCTCACAAACAACTCTGCCGATATTCTCTCTGTCTGACTCTGTCTCTTTCTCGCTCTTTCTCCGGGTTCCTCTCCACACCTCCTCCTCCTCCTCCTGCTCCTCCTTTGAACTCTGAACAGATGATTCGGCGTGTCGTTCACCCCAGGCTTCCAACACCCCCTCGTCACAGCATTATATTCAGTTCGCATTCACTCAGAGTAATTTTATTTTCTGTGTGGCGTGAAGGAAACTAAACTTTTCACCTTGCATTTGTCAGGTTTCTTTGCTCCATCCATGGTGGAGTGTGGCAGGCGGATATATATTTGAGAAGAAATAGGGAGAGTGAGGAGCCAGGAAATGTCGAGCCGTCCCCATGTCGTTGTCACGGGTGACGCGGGATTCATGAAGGGAGGTGGGTAAGGGGGAGTACCCTTTAAGGCTTCTCTGCACACATTGACAAGTGGAAAGGCCTTGATGTTACCCACTCCCGGTCCTTTCTCTGCCATAGTTGAGCGTGTCATTCAATTCATTTGTCTGTGAGGAGCCCTTAAGGGACGGGGTCAAATGGGGGAGTAAATACAGGGGAGGACATTGAAAGGGAGCCTCCAAACTTTTCCATTTTTCATGTTAAATTCCGCTCGAATTCTCAAATTCAATGTCAACTCGAATCCTGTGTTGTCCCGTGAGAGACTTGTCAAAATACAATACTGTTGCGATATCGACCGCTGTAAGGAAATTTTATTGTGGGGTTGGGGACCGTTGTAAAGAGATTTTACCGTTGCGCTGGAGACCGTTTCAAAGATATTTAACAGTGGTGCTGGGGACTGCTATAGAGATACTTAACGCTACCGATGGGGACCGCTGTAAAGAGACTTTAGTGTTGCGCTGGAGACCGCTTTAAAAAATTGCTGTAAGCCTCAGAACTGTTTTACAGAGACTATATAATACGCGCTGCGGACCGTTATAAAGAGACTACTGTACCGATAGGGACCAATTGTAAAAAATGTTTACTGTGGCGCTGGAGCCCGCTATAAAAAATTACCGTGGGACTGAAGACCGCTGTAAAGAGACTTTACCGTTGCGATAGAGACGTCTGTATAGCTAGTTATTTTACAATGGTGATGAGGAGCACGCACCGTTATAAAGAGACTTTACGCTACCGGTGGAGACCGCTGTAAAGAGACTACAGTGTTGCGCTGGAGACCGCTTTAAAAAAATTAATGTAAGCCTGAGGACTGTTTTGAAAATACTATAATGTGGCGCTGGGGAGTCGTTATAAAGAGACTGCTTCCGCAGTTTTTTAGAAGCCTGTGACGGTGTTTCCTTGCAATGGTCAAATTCTCACCTGCCCTCCCAGATCGCTATAAACAGATGGCGCCGTGCTGGGAAGGGACTGACAAGGAGAATTGCATGTGGACGGTGGCAAGAAGGTCCCTTGGTGGACTTGATGATGAAGGGGGTAGCGGTAAGTGACCCCAACCAACTGGTCCCATATTTGACGTTTCTGAAGCACCTAGCAGGGACACGTTGTGTCAGTATGGGGGAATACCTCAAACCCCTCCCCTTTTCCCTGGAATCATTAATGTCGGCGGCCTGAGGGTGGTAACCCTTCGAGCCCCTTGGAAGCCTCCACAGTAATTGAAGCAAATAATTTACGTCCCTAATAATAAAGAAGCCGTGGGGATAGTAATCTGGATACTAAAAGTAACTGACCGACACCGGAAACGAGTGCAGGATTAACCAAATCGTACACCGTGCTTCTCACTCAAAATTTTGAATCAAGTTAGAGTTGGACTTTCCAGTGTTTTTGTTGTTGTTGTGGTAAAAGGTTCTTGGGTGGGTTGTGGGCTGTAGGCTTGTGCAGCTCTCCTCAAAGCTCCTACATGTCATCTGCGCTGCAGTTGTTACACTTCCGACTAGTAATTATGATTAATAGTGATTAGCACTACTCGTGGTTGCATTAGTAATTAGTAAGTATTTCTGTTAGCTAACAGTACTTGTGTAAATATAGCAACAAGGGTAGTAGTTTAGTACTCATGTTCAAGACCAAGTTGGCTGCGTAGAGGCTATCATTATTATAATTTATAAATTATATACATATTTAGATATTTAATAAACCCATATTATATACATATACATGTATACATATATGTATGAATACATATACATGTATATACATACATTGAGTTGACTCCTATAAGTGTGTGTTGATCACTGTGAATCTCAAAGGCGTGCTCTCATCACAGTCGTTGTAGTTTGGAACAGAGCGAACACGCCAGTTGATTTTCCCAGTGTGCATTCCCTTTTTTTTGCATTATTTATGCATATATTTATATATATATATACATATGGATGTATGTCTATATAAGTTTCTAAACATATTTATGCTCCACTATATTTATATATGTGTTTTAACTACTACCTCCACCTACCACGTGATGATGATGCTACCACTACTTCTATACGTACGTACGTATCAATGTATCGTAATTACATTACATGTCCCTATGCACATGTACACAACATATGCGGACCCATGTAGTAGCACATACATATACATTTACATATATATGCATGTATATATATGTATGCAGTATACTCAAGCCATAGTTATAAGTATGTGGTATATATGTGTGTGTACCGAGATTTTCTACGTAGCAATATATATGTATGCAAGCATGCATACATGTGCAAGCACGGTACTTACACTGTCAAAATAGCCCCGACTTCAGCCCTCACCCCTCTCCCGCCCACCAATTGACTCCGATGTGGTGTGGGGTCGGAAGTGACTGCGGAGCCGAAGTGCGTGGCTTATATAATGGGGAAGCTATGTATGTATATATGTATGTATTATACATATAAATACATGCCTATATGCATTTACATGTACCGCACTCCTTGAAGATTCCAAAACCCTGCTCGCCTCTGCTACACGTAGCAACTCTATAAGTTGGTGCTGGTTCTTACATGTATTATCATATATATGTATATATGTATATATAGTATAGTAATAGTAAAAGTATTCGTAGTCATATTATTATTATTAATAATAATAATAAAGCGTGAGTAAAACACGGTCATGTGGTTGACGGGGGGCGGCGGCGGCGGCGCCGCCGCCGCCGTAATCCCAGCCCAGAGTAATCCCCTACATTATATTAATAGTGATTAGTAATTGTAGTAATAATAGTAATTAGTAATACGTACAGAAAACAGCAATCATTGAATCTTGCCTTCAGGCCCTCGACCCCCTTAAATGTGTTTCCAGGGTTGGGACAGTAATATAATAATAATAATAATAATAATGTACTATACGATGCTGCATGAGTTAACCTATGGGTAAATAATATTAATATTATACTTGTAATGATTAGAACAATAATAATAATAATAGTAATAGTAACTACACAAGTACAAGCGGACGTTCCTGTACCCTCCCCCTATCTTTATCACGACAAGGAGGAGAAGTAAGTGTAAAAAGTGTCACGGTGTGACCTCACCTTTGACCTCACACTCTTTCCTTCACCATCAACTATATACATATGTAGTGGGTAACCTCATCAAAATTGACTTGTTTCCAAACCCACTGGACATTGGGGCATTACATCTTTTTTCGCGGCGAGTGGGCACAGGGAGCACAATATGGCTGACTCAAAATTGACTGAGCTAATATAGGGTCCATTTGTATAATTATAGCGTCATCATTGGACCTGCGCGGTTTTTTCAAAAAGTTTTTCACTCTACCGTGACCACCACCACCATGACCTTACACCCCCCTTGATTTATTGGAAGATGGGATTTGGAGCTCTATGGAAATTGGGGGCATGGGCGTGGGGGGTTAGGGCGGGTGGTCTTAGACTTGTACAGCCAAATATCAGAGACACCCTAAACTCCCCTTCATCCAGAATATCTTAAGGGGGTCTCCATACGGAGGGGGGGGGTGGGGGTAAGCCCCTTAAGAGCACACTTGAGGGTGGGTAGATATTCGGAGCCATTTCTCCAGGTGGGTAGGGGAGGGTGGGCTATGGGGTGGGTTCATCCCAGGGTTTTCGGGGGGCGGGGGTAAGCTGAGGAAAACATTCAGAGTGAGGTAGATGGTGGCGACCAGGTGTGTGACCAGGCGGTTGTCACGGATTGTGAAACTCTGTCATGTGACACAACGTGTCAAGTCTCATATGAGCTCATCCTCATGCCCACTCTTGCCTATATGTTGGCGGTGTCGTACAAAAACAGCGGGTTGGAAACTTCTCTCTGTGTGTGTGTGTGTTGTATATTTTCTATTGTTGTTGTTGTTGAAATCCCTTTGGTTTCATTCTCTTCGTTCGAGATGACTATACTTGGACCAGATATTTAAATGATAATCGCAATAATAATAATAATAATAATAGTAATTAAATGTAGCTGGAATGACTAGTGGGTTACATTTTTTGACCAGAAGAACAACTGCAGGAGTTGGAACTGAAGTGCCTCCTCCAGCGTACATTTCCTTATCATAGATTTTCTTATTATTATCCTCGCTGTGAAATTGCCCACAATTTTTGTGTTTGAGAGCATGTGTGATTGGATGGGTTGTTGTTGATGTTCTTGGCTGTGAGCTGAGGAATTATGTAGTGTGGGGGCCTTGGGGTGGGAATCCCAAGAGCCTCTGGCCAACCCTTTAAAAACAAGCCCTTGAATCTTGAACCATCTCGAAGGTAAAGATACATTATAATAATAATAATAATAATAATAGAGTTTTCCCTCTCTGGCACCTCCTCATGCGCCATAGTTTTTTGCCCCACACACTCCGAAGGGTCCTTTTGCGGACTCAACTCTCCGGATGACACCACGAACGAGATCCGTGGACCAGGAATCCGAATGCAAGCGGTTTCATCCCACAGCACTGGTTGCATTAGTAATAGGGGGAGCGGTTACATGCCGAGGGGGCTCAGACATGTTCAGGACGTTGGGGTGAGTGAGAAAGAGACACGGACAGACTGACTAACCTTTTCCCGCACGGGCAAGTAGACGAGAGACGGAACAAATAAACCAGACTGGATTTTACTCAAACAACTCTGATTGTTGTTACGACTGGGAGTGGTGGTGGTGGTGGTGGTGTTGTTGTTGTTGCGTCGACGATCCAGCGGATCTTCTACCAGCTCCTCTTCCACCACCACCTCGTCCTCCTCCTCCATCATCATCATCATCTCCTCCTCCTCCTCCTCCTGCTGCTCTTCTGCATCCGGGATCCGCCGGCTGTCCTTCATTCGCATCTGACTATTCCCAGTTGGGATGACTGTTGTTGTTGCTGTTGCTGGTCCTCCCCCTCCGCGCCGGCCGGCAAGACTGGAAGAATCCCGACTATTTTCATCCGCCGCTCCACCGCCTCCTCCGCCCGGGTTCTTTGTACTCAATTTCTCCTCATCATCACTGGAACAGCAGAGGAGGAAGGGTTGCATGAGGTAGTCCCCGGCTGTGCCCTGCTGAGGGATGGCACGACCTTGAGGGAGCCCCTCCACCGTCAGCTCCCTACCCCGCTGCCCTTTCCCACCGCCGCCACTGACGGACAGTGCAGCGGTGTCCTGTTGCGGGCCCGGTTGTGTGTCACAAGTGGGAGCAGCCACGGGGTTGTCCCAGCCTACGAGGCGCCTCCCACCAGCAGTGGATCCACCGTCGAATTTGTCGTTGTCGCTCTGGAAAAATTAAAGTGAGATAAGAACCAGGCGGTTTTGCACACCAGGTATCATGCTTCAAACAAGGATTGCCTCAACGCGGATCTGTTCAATGAAAATGGCAGTGGTGCCAACTCAAATTTTCATCGGTTTCATATCCTCTGTAGCATTGAGGTGCGCGAAATTCAAACCGGCCAAGTTAATACGGGATTTAACATGTGATTTTTAAGCCGAGCCGTATTGCCCCCTTTGGTGCCCGCCCACTGATGAAAACTTGCAGGGCTACCGCAACTTGGCATTCGCACCTACGAATCGGACATTGTTTATCTCTCTGGCGCGGACCTCTGGACTGCGCATGATCACTGATGTTTGCGCCGGCGACATGCAAAAAGGTCCCCCTGCAAGCCAACTCGTACAGACTGTAGCAATCTTTATTACTTTTGGTGTAATGCAATGAAATTTAGAGCTGAACATGACCACTCATGCGAGCAGAAGGAGCTTTTTCCCGCGCATGAATATAGTCAGCCAACCGGTCACACTCATTTCGCCGACGGCCACTCCGGCGGAAATAAGGAAATTATCATGCTCTGTAATAAACTTTAGCCTGAATTTGAGCGAGGCAATTTGAAACTATAGGGATTCACCTTCATCCTCCTCACACATCATTTTCCGCCTCCCACCCGCTCCGAAAAAAAGAAGACGAAGAAGAAGAAACTCGAATGACTTGAGAATATCCGTACAATCTCCTGTCCCTTGCCCTCAGTGGGGTCGTTATTTAATTTTAAAACTTGATTATTTCGCCTTCCCTCCTCCCACCGCTCTACTCTCCGCCCTCCTCACTCAGATGACTCCTGCATCTTCACAGCATCTTCAATGTGTGTCATGTGGAAATGGGGAGCGGCGAGGGAGGAACTGCCCCGGAATAGCCGGCCACCTCCGCCAAAATACACAGACAAAGGCAAGGAAAATTGGCTCCGCTTTGGAGCCCTCGGATCCGACAGTCATTAATGCCTCCCATTTTTTACCCTAATTATAATTTCCCAATATCCATCGTCTCTCGGAGGCGACATCCTCAGCACTCCCAGTTGAGAGATGAACGGATCTTTAGTCGATCCTCCCGCCCCCAAAATTCACTCATCCGCTCACACACACAATCACGAACAATTCCCATTGCAGAACAGTACAGAAGTGGAGATTATCAAGTGGATATGCACGAGGTGAGAGGATGAGACGGTTGGAAATGCTGCTGCTGCTGCTGCTGCTGTTGTTGTTGTTGTTGTTGTTATGAGTAAACCTGAAGGATTTTATTGGCTAAAAATCCGACATTATGGTCCACACACCTCCGCCCCTCTCATCCCTTGCCATTAACCCGCCCCCCTTTCGCTCCTTCTCCCACTTTCCCTATTTATCTCCTCCTCCCCCAGACGGAATGTCCACTTGGTCGGTCCGTGGAGTCGTACAATATATTGTTGTACATTTATACATGTGCCCAATTTTACATGTTCATACATAGCTGTACATGCTATGAGTGTGCTGCTGAGGGGAAATATCCTGTAGTGGCGTGGCGTTGGTAGTAGTAGTAGTAGTAGTAAACAAGAGGAATATATACACACCTATGATTTCCCACGTCGAATGAGCCATTATTGTATCCTTTAAGGTACAGACTGGCGTGGGCCCAAGCGAAGAGCGGGTAGCGGGCGGGATGTATATACATATGCAAAGGCAGCGGAATTTCGAGGTAATGGGAAGATTCTCCCCTCAAATAATGTGCCAACGACTCAAAGATGCACACGGGCCAGGACGGAGAGGGAGTGCGAGCGAGAGAATACTTATAAGACCCCAGAGGTCGTCTTGAATGCCTCTGAAATCCAATTAGGTTCATATTGAAAACTGTTTACACAGTGAATGGGACACCATTGAAAAATAAAGAGGCTCCAGGGTGCCATACATTCACTTAAACTTCCGCGCGCGCACTTCCCCACGTAATTTCCAACAGTCGGCCCCTCCAATCCTACGCGGACACATACACATGGACGTGCACAAATCCGCTGGTGGTAATACAGTACAGTACAGTACCGTACAGTACAGTACAAAAAGTGCACCACAAAAAAAGCCGCCGCCGCCGAAGCTCATATTCCCAGTGTTTCCCTCCTAAAGATGGGTTAAGACCCCGTTTTTTTTTCACTCTAACACACATTGCTAAGCATTGAGAAAACTGTGTGTATTTGTATGTATGCATATACATATATATGTATGGAAGCAATCCTTAAACTCTCTCAACACTATTTCTCTCGCTCCAGAGCTTCACCCCCGTGCGCCCCCCCCCCGCGCCGCTTTCTCCTACACGTGTAATCCCCTTCCCCCGTATTATTATTCCTCCCACACGCCTCATTTGTCATTCATCGTATATCCTGGGAAAATACATACGGTGCAATCCGATGCCCATTTAACCCTAACTCACCCTCTCACCACCCCCTAGAAACACCTCAGGATTTCCCTTATTTATTTATGTATTTAATTTTTATTATTAATTTATTTATTTAATTGCCTCCGATAACTCCCACGTGGATTTTAACCCAAGGGGTACACTCGGCAGGTTGTGCGGAGGAGCGGGCGGTGGAAAAAAAAACGGAGGGAAAAGTGCGTTTCAACTTTGAGAGCTGATTTATGGTGACAGAAAAGAAAAAATGGAGCCATTTTCAAATTTTCCTACGGTATATTGTGTGTGGCTGAGCAGGATTTTCTTAGCATAGGATAGCTAATAAGTAGCCCGCCTGGTGAGGAGTAGAGAAGACTCGCGGGCGTTCTGTGTAATGGGATTGTATATATATATATGCATATACATATAGCACATATACACATGTGTATATAGCATATACATATATATATAAAGCGTATGATATCGGATGGACAAGTGGGGTGGGCGAAGCCTTTCAAATGGCAAGTTTCAATTCCTAAGCTCCCGTCGTCTTACGTGGATGTAATTCCTCTTGCCGCTAGCGGAGCAATTACGCACATATGTAAGATGATTAGGAGGAATTGAGGTGTTCAGGCTATGAATATTAATAGTAATAATACCCGGTGAACTGCCCTTATTACGGCTCTGGGTAGCGTGTTTAGCTAGGGCTAAAGGTATCAAGTTTGAGTCAAGCGGCAAGATCAGTTGCTCGCACCCAGCCTCCTAGTTTTTTCCCCTTGTAACAAAGGTGAAATTTCCAATGGCCCCTTCCCCCTCCCCCAGCTACTGCGCAGTCAGGTGCTTTGACACAGTGACGAGGGAACAATATGAGCTACTTAACAGAGCTAAAATATTAAGCCAATGTGGATTGGGACGAGTTGACGTCATTCATTCAAATGAGATGCGCAGCCAAGGGAAATGGGAAAAATGCAAGGCCCGCCCAACAGTGATTGAAACCTTGAGTGGGGTAGGAAAAACGATGGCAGAGGGTCAATCACAGTTTCGCACGCAGTCACGAGACCGTTATAATGAGGTTCCGCAGCTATGCTGCGGCGGAGCTTTGTCTATAGCCTCCTACGTGGATTTTCTGGGAGAAATCAGGGGGTGGCCTCTCGCCATATGTGCTCCATATATTTCTCTGTGGTTTCCCTAAATTGGGAGGCCGCTGCCGGGATTTTGAAGACTCGTAGAGAAATGGTAAAATGGACTGATAG
>WJFA01004015.1:0-11507 GCA_009870155.1 Pseudobourletiella spinata | reverse complement strand
TGCTCACCCCAAGTGGACCATCTGACCCCGGAGAATTTTCTGTTCATAATTAAGGCCCAAGGCCCTTCTTTAAGACCAAAACCGCGCTACCATAGGAAAATCCTTAAATCCACGCTACAAAGGTATCCCCCCTTTCCATATTTTATCTCAGACTTTGTGACCCTCAAGAAGGGTCAAACCTGAGTTTCCGCACCTACTGCTTTGCAAGACGTAATCTTTATGGCTAAGCTCTGCGTGAGTATAGGGTGTCGGCGCTGTGCGCCATTGGCATGCAAGAAGTGTCCCTTGTTAGCCCATTTCAAAAATAACGAATATCTCCAGCTTGCGCTTGGACATTACTTTAAAGTGTGTTTATAGTCTGGAGTCGAATTTTAACGCAATCCAACAACGTTAACTAGGTCTTCTCACACGATCGATATCGCAACGGTAGATGCTAAAACCACATTGTATAACTCGCACTTTGTACACGAGCTTAAAATGGCCGCGTGGAGCGAAAACCGCTATAAACCTCCCTAATTTTATCCAAGGGGACAGCAAAACTCGTTAAACCGTTATAGCCCGATCCCACTGTATACTTCAACTAACACGTATAACTTATATTAAGAATTAAAGCCCCCCTGCAGCTATTAACTTCAGGATTTGTGATGGCCCCCTTGAAGGCTCAAATCTGAGTTCCTGCCCCCCACCAACTACAAAGAGGTAATCGTTAAGGGCGAGCAAAGCGCTGTATAGCATGTCAGCGCTTCATCTGAACAAGTGAAGTGAAACAAAGTCGCAAAGTGGGTCACTACATCAGAGGTATAGCCATTTTTAACCACGATGATATACGGGCTAAGTTATTTGAAAGAATAATAAAATAGTTGATTAAAGGCAGAAGAAAATATTGCTTCGATGTTCTTGCAGTGGCAATTTTCTTTCTTGTACCTGTCAACATGTGCACCAAAATTTGAGTCTCAGGCAGCGTACACACTTCATCCGGAAGCGATGCAGAGACCCGCAAAAGTAAATTAGCACCCAAGTAATTTTTTTCCAGCCCGTGGGACTTAAAGAAAACAACAATATTCCCTTTTCCTCTTCCGTAGTTTCAGTTTGTTCAGTCGGAAGTACCCTACGGCTCCGTCTAGCCCATTCTCTACTAGCAAAGACGGAAGTGGTCGTGGGACCGAAAAATCACGCTACATTTCTCAAAAAAACTGTAAATGCACATTGGTAGTTGGAATGAGTCCAACTTTGCAACAACTCACACACTCATGCGACGGTTGTACGTCGTCACCTTCTCGTGCTGGATTTTCAGCCAAATCTACATCTGGCAAGGTGTTGCTCAAACTAACTCGCTCATTCAAAAGCTCCCGCTACCGCGGAAGGAACTAAGACGTTGCAAGTATATGTTTGGGCAAAACTTTGGAACTGAGTCCGACGTCAAGGTGAAATTTGAGCTGCTGGGTTGGGGACTAGTAATTTGGTTCATGTGTAATTTCAACACGAATACGCTGCAGAGCCTTGTCATTCCGTGTTCAATCTTCTCGATCAGAATTTCACTATTGTTGCCGCGGTAGGAGTGGGCCGGCATGTTCGAGGTTTGGTGGACATGGAACGGGCTTTTGATGGAAAACACCTCTCAGCCAAGTTTAAGCGGGAGAAACGCTTGGCAGAATTACTGACGCCAAATGAAGCTGAAATCCACAAGGTGTTTTTAAAGGACTCCTACGGCTTCCTCTCGGTCAAGCACAGCATCGACCTCCTGTCCACCGTCTTGCCTGATTTTATCAATTGGAATGTTCATCAGAGGAACGACGCATATTTCAGCGGTCCAACATGGTGGAGGTTCTCGCTTATGCTCAACAGCGACGCCGTTCTGAAAAGGTTTCAGATTTTGAAACAGACAGGGTTCATCGAGCACTGGTATGCCGTGAGTGAAAAAAACATGAAGGATCTTGATGCTCGGATTAGTAGGGATCGTCTAGCCCAAATTGCCTCTGCGGAGTACGGGAACAAGACGACTTTAAAGCCAAAAGAAGGGACACTATCGGTTTCTCTGCTAGTGGAATCCTTCTGCCTTTTCATGTATGAAATTGCCGTGTCAGCTGCAGTTTTTCTGGTGCCAAAAATTGTGGCGTGGCTAGGGATTGCGCTTGCCCGGGCAAAATACTTGTGTCGGCGAGTCAATCGAGCCACGCAAAGAGGCCGTTGCTTCATATGCAGTAAACGGCTTTTGACTGCTTGGAAGAGGTGCAGCTGTGAGCTCACAGTTCCTTGTAAGGTCCGTTCGATTCTATCGGCAAGTTATTGGTTTCCACCAGGAGTAAGCGAATCGAAGCAATGGTATGACGATTTAGCTGAAAGAACGTGATATTTAACTGCAATACAGAAATAGAGTTATGTTGTTTTGCTATCATATAATATCATATCAAGAATCATATCATAATTAGCTATACTACTTGTAGTTTTCGTTTGTATAAGTAGGTCTAACAGATGGCAATAATTTCCATCTATTTTGCAATTATTGCAAAAATTCACTCTGTGGTTTTTGATCCCGGTAAAAGTAGACCTTGCACATCCTGGCTCCACCACGGCCTCAAAATCAGGAGTTTCTTCATGTTTCATAGTTCACAAGCGATGCACAGATTGGAAAACTTTCAGTAAGATGCGGTAATTAAAGAGGTTTGTTGTGGCCTTTTCTAGCGTTCGTGAATAATTCTTTAAGATAGATAAGAAAATTAAAAAGAGACCAAACGTTGTATGGACTCCATCATCGGCCAATTTCTAAAGTAAATACGCGAACGTGCTGAAGGGATTAGGGGCAGCTCACAAGTTGCTTTCAGTACTGGTCACTACAAAGTCCCACTATTGAGTAGCTGAATGAGGTTTTGACCGGAGTGACACAACTACTGTCATGTTTAAAGCGTTAATGACCAAAACATTTCTGCCAAGTACCTTAAGAATATATCCATGCTGCCACTCTGACAACTGGTACCAGAGATGTGGGGTAAAATGAGGAAAATTTTGCGACTTTTTGGTTTTAACGATGCAATGCGCAAGTGCAACAAAAAGTGCTTTTTGTTTTTGAACTTTGCAAAATGTTTGGTCAAAAATGTTGGTTCAAAACCTTGAATCTTCATGTCTCGGAATTTTTCGTCGGAAATTTTAAGCGATTTTAATTTGAACCCAACCTTCATAAAATCGGCTTAGCATTCCTGGAGCAACACAGCATGTGAAGCAAAAGTAGGAATTTTAAGCCTGCCATCTCGTATTACTACGGAAAAGTACTGCCATAATTTCAACTGTAACGTTTTTGCTCAGTTTTTCAAACAGGGAAATTTATGAAAAATGCCAAAGAGGAAACCTTGGGAGAATGAAAATACTTAAAGGAAATCCCATGTTAAATTCTAATTGGTTCGTCTTCACGAATTTTTCCGTAGTGCAGGGAGCAGTAGCAAAATTATATTAATACTTTGATTGATGAAATAATTCTCAGCTGGTCGCAGAGACGAGCCGTTCGAACTCCATATCACGATCAACCCAAAACGTGAAGGCTACTTGGACCACTGTGACCCTACAGGATTTACATAGGCGGGTTATCTGCGACTGGACTCCAACTTAGTGAGTGAGGACATAAGCAACTTAAGCAAAAATACAAGAGTGGTTTCAAGTAGAATCGATGACTACTATAACAATTGTGTCACGATCGCAGTTGGTGAAAATTTAAAATACCACCTGTCTCACCATTGATCAATTTCTTGACCACAGAAAACTTTTACAAAATTCTTTTAAGAAAAACTCCGCACAAGCTACATAAACGTGATTCATGTTTGAACTGAACTTGGTTTTTTCTTCGTCCGACTCAACCGGGTCCACAATGACGAAAATGATTTTCTTTGACCGAATGACTTGTAAATACGTTAGCCCTTCGACCGAATATCTCTCGCGATTTCATATTGAATTTTATCGTTGACATTGTCAAATGTAAGTCTTTAGTTTGTAGGAATTGAACTGGAAGAAAGTCACAGCTGAAATCAAACTACAATACAGAAAAAAGACGTAATTCTAAGAAGCGCCCTCAAAAAGCTAAACGATTTTTTAAATTTCCGCAGAATTTTCGAGCCTGTAGCTCTTAAACCCAACGGTCCAGAGTCATACCCGAATGCTAGTCATCTTCCTATTGGGTATGGCTAGCGCCATGCATTTTAATGCAGTCATCTGGTCTGCGGGTCTGCCCAAACAGGGACCTGTAAAAATCCTCCTAAAATTTGTAAAAATCCTGTAAAAATTTCAAATTAACACGAGACAGCGGTGACTAAATAAATAGAATAGGTAGATAGGCGTTAATTATGTTATATTTTTTATTTTTTTATTTATTTCAAAGTATAATTGAGGCAAGAAGGCCCCAAAAATTTCAGTTGGACCTCTGCTTTGCAACTTAATGCAGGAAATTTGTACGCAATGCCTTATTGCTGACCTATTTTATTTTGTTACAATGTTCCTGCTCAAAATTGAGTGACATCCAAGAAAGAATGAATGAAGCGTACGTTGAAAGTTTAATAAGCTTACCTGGAAATAACTGACGTGTGTGACAGGAAGCCGCGAGTATCCCGTTATCAGTTCTATCTTTGATTGGTAATAATTGCTATCTGAATCCTTGATAACAATAGAGTGGAAAATTGCTCCCCAATTTATAAAAATTACTGGCGTTTTCACCATAGCTAAAATGAACTTTTAACCGACGTGAGAAGTATTAGCCTAATTTTGTTGAGTATCCTTAAGACGTACTTACCAAGGCAACACAAAATACGTCCTCGCTTACTTTACAGGATTTCGTGCCCATTCGTCTTTTCAACGCTTCTGCGCTCATTCCTAATTTTCAAACACTCTAACTATCAGAGAAATAAGAATAAACGTAAAGATGGTCTCTTCTGCAGTCCGGAGAAAGACTAAGGAAAAACGCAAGAGCTAGCGGAAATCTAATTTAAGGTAGCAGTCAAACCAAACGCAGGACCATTTACTTATGACAAACATCAGCAAAAATTCTTTGTGGACAACAGCGGCACGGAGTTCAATTTCTAGAAGTTTCTCATGCTATTCTGCACTGTATGTGAATTGGTTATAAACCTGAAGAAACTGGTCCTGGCAATGTCAGATGAAAACTTGACGCGGGTGAATGGTCCCTCATAGCTTTTCTTGCCATTAGTTGGGTTCTAGCTTCGAGCTTCCACTACAGTATATTACAGAAACGTGGAGAAATCGTAAACAATCTGAATCAAACCATTCTTATTAAGAAATGGTTCAGAAAGGAAAAACTTCCTCCAAGCTAGATTACAAGCTGCGCCCAGTGTTTTTTGCGCTTGGGTGGCGTACGCGTAGTACAGCGCCATGACAAATTTCCTGGTTGGATAGTTTCTCCTTGGTATAATTATTAGTGTTAAGACTTGTAGTTAAATACGCGCGGTAAGGTAAATTTTCTGCATTCTTTTGGCAAATTCATTCGAAAGAGATACCATATTTCACACATACGCAGGCAGGAAGGTGGTTTGAGGGCAACGGAAAGACTCAATTCCTCCAGCTGCTGTGAATCATACGGTGAAATCCTCACTCCTTAACCCACGGCATTTGTTGCAGAGAATCTCAGTCTCGGAACCTACGGAACATTGAAATTCTATAACCAACTCGAACTTGCTAACTGCACGAACTTTCCACTTATGGTGGTTATGATTCTGGTTTTATTATTCGTATTTTATCTACGAAACGCTACAATGTTCCACGCTAGCAAGGACGAATTCATGGCTTGCCTGAAATTTGGATTGCGATGCAGTAAGACTCAAAACGAGCCACGGCTAACATCACATACAGACATCTTAAATGAAACAATAGCTACAGCCAACTCATGTCCTGGCCGTTTGGAAGCCTCTATGTTATCAAGCGGTAGGCATTGCTGAATACATCCAATTTGATCGCTTGCTGCACAATATCTACTTTGATTACTTACCCATAGAAGCAATTCGGGCAACGTAGTAGTTGAAATAACGTTTTTATTGATGAAAATAAAGCGCTTTGAGACCGTGAATGTCGCAAGGATATCAGGAGTCTAATCTGCTTTAATTAGAGCCTCTTGCTGTCGTGGAAAAACTAAAAGCAATAATATGCTACAACGGTATCCCCGATAGTACTGCCAATATTCTATCCGAATAATTAGACAACTTAATTTCTAAAATTCTAAATAATTGATCCTTTCTATTTTGTTGCACTGCTATAGCCAAAAGAAGGGCCATCAAATCAGATATACCTACCTACAGATAATAATAGATAATGATAATAGATAACCTATTGCACATGTCACCCCAGTATAGATTCGAAACTATATAGATTTAAGAGGTCACCCAGCATGATTAACAATGCCAAAATTACATGTTGGGTAATTCAGGTTTGCCTGTTACAAGCCCGCGAAGTTTTAATTTCCATGTGGGCGCCAAGGGGGATACATTTGACTAAAAAATCCCATGTTAAATCCCGTATGGATTTCCAAATTTTGAATTTCGAGCACACTCCCTCTTACTACTACTACACGAGAGTTGCCATAGGCATGGAAATTTGATACTGGGAAATGATTTGCACCACATAGAATCTATAATCCACCCATAAAATCGTGGCGGGAAAAACCACCAAATTTGAATTTTCACCAGTCCATCATTTGACTTACGTATGAGATTCCACTATACAAGGGGGCACATGAAGGGCTGGTGAAAATTCAAAGTTGATTTTTCCCGCCACCGTTTTATGGGTAGATTCCAGATTCTATATGGTGCATCATTTTATATATGGTACCCATAAAATGGCGACAGGAAAAATCACCAAATTGAAACCTTCACTAAAAGATGTGAATAAGGAAATCGCTAGTGAAAACAGGTGTTGTTATTGGCAAAATCAGCCTGAGTGCATTCCTTTAGTCACGTTGACGTGTTTGTTCCGTTACGCCCAACCTGACGTTCAATTGGGATCCAATTCACCCGGCTCTATGGGAATGGCCCTTTCGTAGGGTCTCGCATCTGTACAATCTTATTAGGAATCCCACAAATTCTCTCACAACGATTTGGAGCGGCAAGGTTTGAAAATTAAATATTTAGTCTCACCTTAAAGAGATTTTGTCGTATCGTTTGCCTCACGACTGGCTTTCGTCGACTGGCTGGAACATAACTGGAAAAATAAATCGGAGCTTTTCAGTAACAGCTCTAAAATTGTGATCTAAATAAAATTGAGGTAACGGTTTCATGCTGACTACGAGGAACTTCAGCAGGTGAACACTTGAAGCACTTTTATGGTTTGTTACCCCTTCGCCATTGCCGATAATGAATATGAGCCTGATTTTGTCCAGCACTGCCTTCTTTGGCTTGGAAATGTCGAATAGAGTGTCAATGGATTTCCCGAAGGACATCTCTAACTCTTTCGGATAGTCAGCATTAACATCAGCGGAAAGGCACCCTCCACCCTTGTGGGGAAAGATGAGGCGCAACAACGAGGTTCAAATAAAAGAGACGGCATCTTTCCCATCGGCATCTGAATGCTGCAACATTTGTTCATAGCCATGAGAAATTCATAAAGATTCTCATGGCATAAACCTGTGCCCGATGTGTGTTTTTCAGTGATTTAATCCATTTGTGATATGATACTGTGGATGTTCATTTAGATCCCCATTTCAATATCGAACTGTTTTTGGAAAGTGCCACCAAAATCCCACCCATGTTGTTTTATTCAAGTACTATCAAGTTGCATGATCAACAAAACCTGTGTTTCACAGTTTCTAAAAATTTCACGGCGTTCTGAGGCAAACATTGTGATGACGGATTTTGACCCCAGCAGGCGCCGTGTGGATTATTCAGTAGTCACTGGAAAACCAAAACCTCGTTTTTCTTGACCTCAAACTTTGTGAACTTTCAGAAGGGTCAAACTTGAGTTTCCGCACCTACTGCTTTGCAAGAAGTAATTTTTACAGCTAAGCTCTTTGTTCTACAGGGTATCGGCGCTGTGCGTCATTTGCATGTCAAAGTTTTCCCCTGTTAGAAGTCTTCTTAATGTTTACAAATACTAACTAATATTAAAGAATATTGCATTTGTAAAATATTTGAAAAATGCTATTGCGGTATTTATTGCGGTAAATTTTTTAAAAGTTTTCAAAATCCCAAATTTCCAAAAGTTTGGTTGTTGTTGGCCGTTTTTAAAAAATAGAGCTGTATACAGCACTGAGTTTTGAATCTGAAATATTTTAAGGCGAGTTGGGCGTGCAGTGGCGGCGTACGGGGTGTTTCAGTTAGCGGTTTCATAGGTCACATTTGAAACAAATTCTCGTGTCATCAAGCGCTGGAAAAATTTCTATCATTTTCCGCCGTACATCCACCATGCGACAGTATCGTGCCACGGACAGAAGGTAGCGGTACTTCTTCCGAGTTTGATGTTGGTCAAAAGCGGAAGCTCCTCTCGAAGACGCTTCACAGCCGCATCCGTAAACTGTGTTTACACAACGTTTTTGATTTAGGATTGTCCATCTTCAATTTGATGAATCCCTTACAAAATCAAATTCGCAAGACACACACACAAGAAAATCCTTATGGGAAATCCCATGCTAAATTCTCCGAAATCGACTTTCGTGAAATTTTCAAATCTCACATTGTTGCAAACAGTAGCTGTAGGGATGAGCATTTTCAAGTCTATTATGTATTTTGGGACGCTTATATCCAAACATAACAAAAAATATGAGAATTATCCAGTAATTTTCTAATGGACCCCTGGAAGGATAAATTGACCACATGTGACCACAAAGGATTGTTCCTTTACAGTGGATCCTCCAAGGGTTGTGCCACATCTGCATCGTGCTCTGCCTCCACAATGACTGTAAGGCGCTTGAGATCCTCCACAAGTTTCCCCTTTCCACAACCACCAGCGTACGGCCGACGAAATTTCAACTCAACTTTTCTACTTAGATCTACGGGACGTTCGTTGTCCCGATTCCCTTTATGTGCCACATTCAGGATCAAAGTGGGAAGATGGCCGCTGAACAAGGCCAGGAGTTGGAAAGCTGGCTTTTCGTCCAGTCCTTCGAGACCTCGTCATTCCAAGCCCTGCACACGAGACAGCTGGAATTCAATGTTTCCAAGTCACACCACTGCAAGATGAGCGGGAGAGTCTGAAGGAATTCAATTCAAATAAATCATTCAATCACGATAGTCGGATTTCGTAAATTTAGGTTTCTCCAGTGGCAACTCAAAAGAATTACAAACAAGCTGTGTAATGTGGACATGAGGTTGAGTTGCAAGGCTTTAACGAATGGCCATAATGTATTCATGAATAAGCGAATGATGAAGAGACCTTGTGATGATCTTGTAATGATTACTGAATATCAAATTTAAATAAGTTTTCCTTCTTACTTACTTTCTTACTTTCAACTTTCTTGTGCACATTAAATAAAAATTACAATATTTTTAATCTTTGTTTGACTATTGAGTATGAATTTGGACGAAAAACATTTGTTGTTGAATATTGAATCTAAATTTAAATGAAATTTGTTTTGAAAATTGAATGAGAATAAAGAATAAGCCTAGTGTAGTCCTAAATTTTGAGCAACGATTAACGAATTAGCAGCATGGTGCAATCCTGAATTTTGAGCCATGAACAATGAATAAACTCATTTGTTGATGAATAAAGAATGTGAATATTGGTATTACATATTCGTTATTCAGGATTCTCTGAATTTTTTTCATGTGTTCACTAAAGGCTTGCTGTGAGGAATGAATTTGTACTCACGCACGTCTAGATTATTCCCAATTGGAACGGACATGTTGCTGCAACCAACGTAACGATGTCCGCTGATTTTAAGACTCCTTGCTGCAATTTCACGGTCACCCTGACGGTTGAATGTAATGAAAAGTTAGACTAAAATAGTGTTTACCGTAGTTGGGTTTGTTTTGTCGAAAAATGATTGAAACACTGAATGCTACTAGGAGCATGCTGAGCCAGCTGATCCGTAGATCTGCTGCCGGAGTCAAACTCACTCAGCTAGGTGTGCCTGTGCTCGTTGGAATACCTTGGGGGATGAGTTGTTCAAGGACGGACGAGGAGAATGCAATTTTTCATTTCCCAAACGTTTATGTGAGCGCACCAAGTGCAAGGGCAGTGCATACACACCGTTTTCTCTTAGCTGAGCGTGGCCTTGTGATATGATTGTGAGTTAGAATGCTGTGAGCTGCAGCGGTTGCTATTTGTTGCTACTTCACGCATTATTGTTCCGACATTACCATTGACAGCGTATGCATTTCCCAGCTGCAATGGTGTTGATCTGCTGTGTCAATTTTTTTGCGGAGGCAACTGCCGTGCAAGACCCCCACACTTCAAACTGCGACACCTTCAAACTGAGATGCCATCCTGCCTCCTAAACTTAATGAGGTGATCATGTCCCTGAAATAACTAGTTGCTGACCTCCCTAAATAGCTACAACGTGCAACTATACAGACACATCTGCTCCACTCCAACAGTTTGAGTCAAACTGACAATCAATTTTACTGCTTGTGCTTTTAGTAGCGCACAGCATTTTCTGACAGAGTAGCTAACATTACATTTCAGTGTCCAGATAGTGGCACTCCTCTAGTTATTGTTAACAAAGTCTTCAGTCCTTAGATGACGTGAGTGACTCCTACAATGATGGATGAAATGCCGACCATCCTGCATATTTCTAAACCTTTTATTATGCTTTAGCGAAACCAGTACCCGCCTTCCGCTCCGTGGGGCTTTGCCGCGGTCAACTACAATTTCTGCCTTTTCCATGTGGGGCAAATTTTAACACTTACTTTGTGCCTTGTGGGTTGACAAATTACACTAATATTTACTCCGCCGGTGAACAACACTTACAAAACTGCAACCAAATTTATACACTCCTCGTGGATTGGGTGGCTGTACGCTGTTTCGCTCGGAGGAAAGACTAACTTTCCTGACTTGTACTCTTCAAACCAAAATTTATTCCATCAACTTTGGTGGCAAATTATGTGATCCGAAGGCTTGAATGACGCACGTTTCAACATGCAGCCGATTCCACAGAACATCAGGACCAGTCAGGGGATAACGCAAGTAGCTGCATCGCTGAGCTAATCATTTTAAAGGATCAGGAGTCCGCCGGTGCTTGGTTCATACTTGGTCCTTTGGCAGCTCAAATTTCTAGAATTTTTTTCAGAAACTCTCGGGAACTTCCCTTTCGAATTTGATTAAATTTGAAAGGCAATTACATTTTCTAGGAGGATGCCTGATTTAAGTTTTTCCAAAAAAATTGCACTTGCGAACAGGCATGGGAAACCTCGTTGGAAAAATCTGTCCTTTTTTCAAATGGCGGCATCATACCCTGCCTACCCTCGAAATTGAGATCTGGTTACAGGGTGGGCGGAAAAATTCGATTTTTTCGCATAACGCCATTTCCGTGTGTAGGCTACACGATGCAATAGCGTGCAACCCGTGACCGGATATTATGCTACCCGCTT
>WJFA01004014.1:0-11513 GCA_009870155.1 Pseudobourletiella spinata | reverse complement strand
CCACCCCCCACCCCCACATCACTTCACATACAGGCCACGCGTCCCACCCCCACCATACTTTAACAATCGACCCAATAACGGCTTCCCCATCCGCCCACTTCCGCCCATGAGCGAAATCCTGAGAACAACAACTCTACCTTCCACAGCTCCAGCTCAGCAGCAGCACCAGTCACAATCCCAACAGCAACCAGCACAGCAGGTCCCACAACAACAACAACAACAACAACAACAGCAACAGCAAAATCCTATCGTTATTGGAGATGACTGGGCAGTATCTAACCATCAACCAAATGTGGATTACAACCCCTGGGTGGAGAACTCTGAAGTTGGAAACTCGAGGGAGACCCAGCCGACGGAAGTGCCCACAGTCGGAGTTCCTTCAACTACCACCACCACGACTATAGCAACTCCTGCTACAACTCCATCAACTACAAGCACGACAAGCAGTACAACAACAACAACAACAACAACCACAACTACACCGACGACACGCGCACCTACTACAACAACTCAAGCAACAACGGTCACCAGTCCAAGGCCTACTACAACGACTACAACCCGGTCTCCCTCCACATTGCCCACAACAACAACAACAACAACAACTGCAAAGCCAGAGAAGAAACCAGTGGAATATGACGGTCCATTTAGAGGCGAAGAGGAAGGCGGAGAGTATGAGGACTACGGCTATGACTATCCCACTGGGCCAGGGGAGGACTACGTAAAAAACCCTGACCAGGAACAGGCCTCATTCCAACCACAAAAGTCTGCTCCTCCGAGCTACAACCAGATCCAGGAATCTGATAAAAAACTCGCCTTCGTCCCCAGCGACCAGGATAGCTATTTTGCCGAATCCGAGCCACAACCTAACATGGCAGCTCCTCTAGCACCGCTCAAGCCTCAGCAAACATCCCAGCAACCAACTCCCACCACTGTCATCACTCCACCCCCTACACAGCAGACGCAACCACCAACGACGTCCCCAACAACCACAACAATAACAACAACAAGCACAACAACGCAGAACTTACCCAATATCCTCCCCCAGTTCCGCCCGAATGCAGATATTAGTCCTGAGGATCGCCTTCCATTATTTGGGGAGAAGCAGCCGGTGGTGGCAAGTGAGCCAAAAGATGATGGGCAGAAGGAAGTACCAAATGGACCCGTGAAAATCCCTCCCATGGAAGAGTACGAGTACGTCGAAGAGGAGGAGGAGCCAGGTATGGACCAGGCTATCCCAGGGATGCTCCCCCCACCACCTCCCCAGCAGCAGCAACCCAAACCACCAGCCCAACGGCCAGGTCTGTTCAACTTCTCAAATCTACTGTTCAGAAAGCAGCCGCAACCTCAACCTTTTAACAGTTCCATGCCCCCGCCACCAGGCGGTTTCTTTGGACCGCCACCACCACCAGGATTCTTTGCTGGAAACGGGACAGGTGGTCACTTCCTATCACCACACCCACCACCCTATGGTCAGCAAATGTCGCCACACGGTCACATGCAACCCCATCCGCACCCTCCACACAACATGCAGGGTCAACCGATCCCAGTTCCACACGGTCAACTACCTCCAGGAATGCACCCTGGCCAACAGAATCAGGGTCCTCCTCGACCGAATCATTTGCCTCCTCGACCCCAATCCCCTCCACCCCAGCAGCAGCAGCAGCAACAACAAGGCCAACCCAAACAACACCAACCAGGTCCAGGGCCGGCTCAAAGACCCCCACTACCTCCCCCACAGGGCATGCAGAAACTACCCCGACCACATCATCCTCCAGCACCTCAGCAAAACCCGTCCAAGCCCCCAGCTCCGAGCCCCCAAGGTCTTTTTGCACAGGGGCCACCGCCTCCTCCGACACAAAATGGACTACCACCACCACCGCCGCCGCCACAACAACCCCTTGGACCCAACCCGAACATGCCTCAGATCCATCTGCCAGGTCAAAGCTACCAAGGTTTCTTCCCAGCCATCCCAGAGCCGGAGAGCAACTTGATCCGGAGGAACGGAATCCATATTCCGCCACCAAACTTCCGTCCAATGCCAGGTGATAACAATCCAATCAACTATGCGGCCATTGGGAAGACGCCGTTGAGTCCGCAAGGCCAACAGAATGTGCCGACACAGGCGACAACGCCCACTCAAACGTCCCTAGCACCGGCAAAGAAGGAACCGCTGAATCGATCCGCCGCATCCTCCGAGGAAGTTATCTACGTCACGCAGGAGGAGCTGGAAAAACTGAAGGCAGAGGGGCATGATGATGAGTTTGTGGTATATTCGGAAGAGCAGGATGACAAGCCTCCGGCAAAGCCATCACCAGTCCCATCCACTACTACGACGACGACGACACCACAGCCTGTGACGGTCAAAGTGCCTCCGCCACCGTCACCATCACAAAGGCAGGCCATTAAGCCCCTACCTAAATCCGATTACGTTATGGACTATGACAATTCTGTGGAGCTCATAACAGGGAGCCCCATTGAATTTATCGACTACAGCAAACCGCGGGATATAGTTGTCAAGACTAGCTTCTCACACGGTACCACCAGCCCCGTCAAACCTCCCGGCCCAACTCTTCCTCACTCCAAACCCAAACCACAAGGTATGTCCAATTTCGGAGCGGTAATTAGTGAGTATCTAATGTAGAGGTAGTGTGACAGGTAGAGAGTAAATAATATGATTATGCATGGGTGCTTTCCAGGTGAGAGCTCTGGTTGGCGAGCAGCAGTGGAAGCCGTTCCGCTCGAAGACTCAATCAAATTCGTCGTCCCCAAAGAACTGAAGAAGCCAACAGTTGACTATGGTGGATTTCATCCGATAAATTAGTAGGAGCGCAAGTATAACCAATATATACATACAGTTAAATATAGTAGGCAATAAGGTCCGGGTATTCACAAAACGGCGGTCATTTATCAACTTATTTTATTTTTTCTAAATTTAAAAGGGTTTCTTTTTGGGTTTCTTAATACTTTTTTCTAAAAAAGTGTTGCCTGTATCATATTATACTCTCCAACAGTAGTTGTTATAATTATTTATTACTGTACTATGTATTGTAGTAATAGCAATAGTAGTAGTAGCATATATATATATACATATATGTATATATATGTTTATATATTATAGTAGTATAATGAAATGATAGGGGATGTTTTAAATGTGTAATTTAGTAATAACTGTTGATATTTTGAAACTGTAGTAATTTTATTTTATACGATACAGAGAAAAAATTAATATGCATAACGGTATGATGTTTCTGAAACGAAAAAAAAATTTCATATATATATATGTAAGTTTTTCACAGGACTTGAATTTAGAATTTTCCCGAAGTGATCCGTTCACATCATCCTTCAATATTATATAATAATAACATTGTACATAAAATTGTTTTAGAGGAAGTAGTCGGGCGTCCTACGGGTCACATGAGGTTCTCCACGACGGGGAGCCGGGTCAAATTGCAGGCTAGACAGAATAATAAGAAAAAAATATGTTTTATTACTACCACCATTAATTGAACTCGGTCATTTTTAATGCAGCCTCTTTTCTAAATTTGCACTGTGTCACAATGCTCAACTACTACCTGTTTTCTACAAAGCGTCAACAAACATCCATTAATATTACAGCCAAATGTGTGTGTAATGCAAAATGCAGCAGCAGAAGAGAAGAAAAATAATAAACTTACAACGAATATTTCAGTTGATCATCAAGCTCCATGATCGCAGCTTGATTTCCACACCGGTAGCAATAATTGGGAGCCGAAAAAATTGTTACAACATTTCGGTCATGACACCAGTTGTAGCCTTCCATTACCAGCTGGTGGGCTCTAAGGATTACAAAATCATTATTATTATTATTATTGTTATTACTATTGTCATCATCATCATCTTCTTTCATGCAAACTCCCGCTCAAACACCGGTAACAAAAAAAGCTGATTGAGCAATGTACGGCTGTGGCAATCCGTTCACAAAAACCCCTACTTGTCCTCCGCACGCCCTGCTCATGCTTGGACATTACCCCTCGTACAGACGAGGTGAGCATCTCCACGTCATCGCTACGGTTTAAATTACTCCTACTTGAATTACTATACTCAATTAATCACTAGCAAATTGCTCTCACTGAACAAGTACTAAGAGAGAAGAGGCTACGACTGAATGCCTTTGCTCAGTCAGTTCGCACACAAAATACGCAAGTAACGGAGTAAGTAATTGGAAATTATTGTTATATTAAAGACTCACCTTGATACGAGTGTAATGCCATTCGAATGATTGAACGTTTCCGAAATATCCTGCCCGAAAGTGTAACCGGCACCTCGAGGGGAAATGCCCCATCCGCCACGATCGTCCGGATCAGACCAAAGAAGATCGCACATTGGTCCTTCATGGGGTACTTCTTGTAAACGATCCAGGGCTCTATAAATAAAAATTCTCCATGTTTATTCCTCCATTTTCCCCACATTCAAAATAATGTCGGACTAATCATTGCGTTCATGACTAAGTACAAATTATAGAGGTAAGTTGATAAATATTATCCCTCAAACTCCATGTCAAACAAGTCATAGGCTTAGTGTAAGTGATTTCATGTCAGCTTCCAAAAAAATGATTACGTGCCAGAATACAAGACGCTTACTCAACCTTGTGTTCAGAAAAAGTTCCTCGGACCGAGAACCCAGCATGTTACAACACTGACAATCTAATCTACATTCCCTCTCCGATTTCATCATGTGTCTCAGACCAAGGCAACGAAATTGAATCATACATCAAATCAACATTAACAAGACTCACTGGCATTGGCGATTGCAATCCCTCTCATAATTCTATACTGGAACAATCTATACCCCGAAATATGCTAAGTTTTACTAACTCCCTCAGTAGTATTACCCACTTTCGTTTACACTGCAACCAATCCCGTCGGAAATAAATGAATGGACATCATCATCCTCCACACACAATCCCAATCATTTATCAAGGCATTCATCAGGTAATGACGCCTCATTCTTATCTCTCTCACATTTTCTTCTTAAATATATTGATCTACGACCCTGCTGTCGACCCTTTTATCAACGACAATGTCCTCCATCGTTACTGATCGAGGTAAGAACCAGAAGCTGATATTAGTGGTTGCAATCCGTGATAAGAATAATAAAAGTAATGAACACCAAGAAGGAGACTGGACGAGCACACCGTAGCATATACGACCAAATGAGTTAAAGCACCTAGGCCGAAAAACGTAAGGCCCGTCACATTTGTCATATTCGTGACGTAAACGTAAACATGAAGAAACCTACTTTTTCTTTCCAGGCGTCTGCTCCCGCAAAATAATTACAAAAGAAAGAAAAAAAACGCTCGTATGGTAAAAGTGCACAACTTCCGATAGGGAGCTTAAAAATAAGCGGGAGAATGCACTCGAATTGACCCCTGCTCCGCGACGTTACCTACCACCTCCGCTTCGTGCCCCCATCTATGCGCGTGCGTACGTGGGCACCACACATCTCTCTTCAGGATTCTATCTCCGATCCCAAACTCAAATTTCCAAATTCCTGAGAATTCCAACCTAAGAAAGTCAGGGGCGGGATAGACTTGGCCGGTAACTGACTGACTGACTGAGTGCGGCTTTAAGCTCGACATCCTCCGTTCAAACGATTACTTTCACAAAAATCCGATGAAAAACATCTTTGTCTAGCTACAAGTTGGTTTCCTCAAACAATTCAATCTACCAGGCTATTACCTCGCGCGGCAAAAAACAAGTTCGAAAGTAAGAGTACAACATTGCGAGTTTAGCCTACAGAAGTAAATCACAACTTCAATTACAAATACGCCACATCTTCATACCCACCGTATGTGATCGAGAGTATCAATGGAGGGACTCAAGCCTCCATGAAGACAGAAGATTTGCGAGTCCACAAGTGCGGTTAAAGGTAAGTAGTCAAACAAATCTGTAAAATATTTCCAAACGTTGGCGTTGCCGTATTTCCGCAAGCATTCGTCGTAAAATCCGTAAACCTGGAAGAGCAAGATAGGGATTGAATTACTCATTGCACTGATAGGACATGAAATTAATTATCCACTCCGAGGAATTCACTTCACACAACTGATAACGGTTGATTTGACAGGCTTGCATCGGTTGCGACAGTGTAGACTAACAGGCAATATGGACAGGAAACAGCACTAACCTGTGTAATTTGCCTAGACTCGTGATTTCCACGCAGTATGGTGATTCTGTCCTTGTAACGAACTTTGAGGGCGACTAGAAGGGTAACAGTTTCCACACTGTAGTAACCTCTGTCGACATAGTCACCCATAAACAAGTAATTGGTGTCGGGCGATCTTCCCCCAATCCTGAAACACAGAACGTCATACAATTTTAAAATCATTTACCTCCATTTCACTCATTCACACGTCCTCTGCTAGAACAAATACATAAATGCGCCCATGTTATTCGAGCTCCTAAGTGAACAGTTTCTAAATCTGTAACGTGACCTCTGTAATTCATCTAGATTTACTTATCCTTCAAATTAGTATCCGATATGACTACTTTCTTCCACGATGCAGCACTCTAGTAGACTAAAGTTCCGAGCCTCGAAACATCTCCATGAAATTGCACGGTAAAATACACTCACGACAAAGTTTTATACACTGAACTATGAGTACCCTTGTTAGGCATAAATGATCCACACCTGATATCCACTTCAGAAATACAACAATACCTTCGGACGGACCATCCTCCTTAATACCGTGTTGTATTTCCACTCCCAGTAATTCAAAAAACAACAGTTGCTCTTCCAATGTTGATGACTCACTCAAAACACTCACATACGCGCAAACTTTAAGACAATAATGGTTCTCACTTGTAGCTTTCCGTATCACTACAGAAAACTGTTTTTACAATGACTGTATGAATCATATTACGATAGCCTATTCTATGCAATGAAAGCTGACCATGTAGATGGTAAAACCATGTTGTGGAACTGATCATGTTTCAGGCAAACTTTCTTGCAAACCCCTCCAGAAATTCTTTTCAACTTCTGCAATTTCAGTGTCATTCTGATCCAAGGCAAGACCTGGCTATATGATTAAATGATCCACAGCTCGCACTGCACAGCCTCCCTCAACCAATACCTACACTATCCATACGACCTCGGTACTTGCGTCTTGAGACAGATCCGTAATTCTTGCCGTAGTCAGGGAATTAATGAATCTTCCTGAAATACAGCATTTAACTAGGATCTTCCACTAAATTCGTTTACCCTGCAACTCCTCGAAGTATAGTTATGCTTATCGAGGAAATTAGTGACTGGATCCACAATGCGACATGCCAAGAAACATTGCTGACCATTAAACTACATCTAAAATAAAATTATAACACGGCCAACGAACCCCCGTTTAGAAAAAAAATATTCTCAACGAAATAAAAATTAAAAGAAGCCCCAGTTACTCTACTGACCATTTTAAAATGGCATAAAAATACAGCCTAAGAAACTGGTCTCCATTTAAACCTTATCCAAAAAACTATGAAACACGGTCAACCTAAGCCAACTATATTTCACCCCACTTAAGCAATATCATTCGGCAAAAAACCTGAGGCCACCTCCAAAATTTCATCTTACATCCATTACATTCCACACCTTGGATAATTCCTACTGCTTCATGTTCCCTAATACTCAATTCAATTAAAAATTATCTCCAACCAAATTACCACTCACCTAAAAAGTTCCATCAGATCGTGAAACTGTCCATGAACATCACCACAGACAGTGACGGGACACTTGACCTCTTGCACATTCGATTCATTTGTTAGAATTTCCTTCGCCTGAAATAGCATAGATGAGGGATCCCATTAAAATTATGACTCAAAAATTTATTGCCCCACCTCAACGTTTCATCAGCCCCAGATCCCATAGGCATACAAAATGGAAGCCTTCACACGTCTCGTCTGCTAATAGGCCATGAGACGCTGTAGTAGGAGAGCTTACAGCCTATAATTATTCCAAGAATTTAAAACTATACTTACTTTTTCACATAGTGTCTTCACTTGGCTTTCAGTCAATTGTTTACACTCGTTTAACTGTTCGATCCAACTATCTAATTCTTTAACATTAATTTTGTCCTCCATTATTATTGCAATTTTGACTCTGTCCCCCGCTTATAGTTTCCCTTCTTCCTCACACAGTAGTAATATCTGGAAATTAATAATAGTACACTTCTGTATTACTAATTGAAGAAGAGGAACGCAGGATGGATGAATGGTTTACAGAGGGACAACGACTTTGGAACTTGTATTTTCTCTCTGACTGAACAGCCAAAATGGCGTATTTTTTCATACACAACACCCAAAGACCAAATCCCTTGTATATATATATACACACACTCACTACTACACAACTTCCTACATGTATATACGCTCTCACACACGGGTCTCTCACACGGCCAACGTACACAGTCTAGTCTATGCCAGCAACAGCAGGCAGTATATGAGAGCAAATGCAACCAGGCAGCCTCTCACCAAAACTCGGCCTACAGGTCCCCTCTCGCTTCCTTCGCAGCAGCACACTCACTCTGAGTGAGTCGACGAGCTCTATGACGTTCAACAACTCACGCCGGTTCCCCACACACGCCCCACGGCACGAAGGAAGCCGACGAACGCCGTATGAGTCTCCGCTATGAAATGAGTGGACGACTCACATACAATACGTATACCGCATCCCCATGATGATGTCACTGTTATGAAGATGAAAAAATGTCACCTATCTTTCCCCGTACACTAGCTTCAAAATCTCGGAATTTTTAACTGCTCTTCAAATTATCTACCGGTTTGTATCAAGATTTTTGACACGATTATGAGGTGACACGTCCGTATTGCGATGCCTTGGACGCTGAGAATGTATATCTGCACAGCCGTATGTGTTTGAACGGGTCGATGATCACCCGTCAACCTTTTCATTTGCTGAGAGCTCCTCCTTACCTTATATGACGTCATGGACGTGTTGAGAAAAGGCGCGAAATTCAAAACCCACATCATTTCCACCGTACATGTTGAAGTTGGACTTTAAATGGAATTTAGTCTTAGGTTGATGTATTCAGTTATTCAGTCAGCTCATGCTTCAACATTATGCCAATCCTGTACACCCTGCTGCGGTCAGGATGTGACTGAACCACTGCTGAAGATGAGAAGAGATGCTCATATTGCTGTTGTCGGCGGTGCTGAAATCCTGTGAGGAGGGGACGACTGGGAGTGCATCATCTCTCTTTCGCATCTTTTAAGTCTAGAGGTAGGTTTTTTACCTGCATTTTTTACTTACGACAGGAAGAAGAAGAGGAATGAATGGTTGCGGTTTGGTAAAGCCCCGAAAGTTGGGGGGCTGGCTGTATAGGTATGTTTGTGTGAAGAAATGACGGGATGTCAAGGTTTGCCTGAGATGATGGTAGTAGTTAAGATGCGGTGTTGTTGCTCAATATCGTATTGTTCATTTTAAATGTATATACTGTCTGTCTGAATGCTTTCAGGTGGGATTGAATGGGAAGAGGAATACAGGGTGAGTGAGTCTGACGTGGATGCTGTGAAGTCTTGAGCTGGCCTTAAGATATTTATCGTTTAAGATGTACAAGAACAATTGGTCGTAGAACAATCACCTTACAGTCTGTTAAAGGTTTTGAGACTATGACAGTTACTAGTCCTGCGGGGGTTGTAGATGAGTTATATTTTTTTCCTGCACAAGTTTTAGGAGCTATTTACCTGTGAGCATCTGGTAATAGGGGAGCAGTTCTATCTGAAGAGTCGCCGATGGTAGTGCGAATCATCCTAGAGTCCCGTCGCTCCAACTGTATATATAGTGTGCGGCAACCAGTGTGACAGAGTTGAAGAGAATCATATATAGTGTCTGTCAGTAGCGGTGAAATTTGAAGGAAAAATGGAAGAGGGGAGTATCTCGTTTGTGATGAAATCACTTCTGTCTGGAGGTGAGAGGCATTTGATTTGTATTATCAGTATTAATTCCTATTTTTGAAGAATAGATGTTATGGCTGCATACTGAAGTAAGCGTGCAGTTATTAGCTGTAACATTGGCAAGTGGTAAAGTGAACTGTCTTAATGGTTACTTGCAGGTGTCGCGGGAATGACAGCCAAGACAGCAGTCGCGCCGTTAGATAGGATCAAGATTCTTTTTCAAGCACAGTCTACTCATTACAAACATTTAGGTGTATTCTCGGGCTTGCAGAGAATAGTTGAGAAGGAAAAATTTATATCGCTTTACAAAGGTAAGTGGATTTGGTCCTCGTTCATTCCATGTCTTTGCCATCAAGTTTGCAAGTGTTTGATTTTTTGTGCAACAGGAAATGGAGCGCAGATGATAAGAATATTTCCATACGCATCAACACAATATACTTCCTTCGAAATGTACAAGAAGCTACTGAATGGTGAGAAATCCCATATTGGCAAATTCGTTTCGGGCTCCGCAGCAGGCGTTACTGCGGTCACACTCACGTATCCATTGGATATGATCCGATCTCGCCTTGCATTTCAGGTAAGTCCCCAACGTAATTATTACTTAATTGTGTGTGTGGGAAAGACCATAGTTAAATTATTCATGTATAGGTCTAATCAAGTTGAATTAAGAATGATTAAGTGTGGTAATCGAGGTTTAGAATTTTCCAAGTGTTTACTACGACGAGAATGAAGCGTTCTTAATATTTTTGTCCAAGCGGAAGTTTCCATATAATTTTCGTCCAGTATTATCCCCAGTTATTAACATGAACTCAATTTCCCTGAGCGTGACACCTGCACACTGACGTGATGTGAGCGTGATTGTATGGAGTTAATATCACGAAAGTCGTTCTCAAGCATCATTCATGCTGTAGCAGCGAAGATTCTGTTATCAGGCTCGCAGATGGACAATGCAGGCTTCACTGCGCTGTATTGCCTTGAACTCACTCACAGTGTTGGGAAGTATGGGACATGGGTGCGAGCTGTGTATAGACGGTGAACACTTTGCGTATGACTCAATTGCTGTAGCATTAATTGATGGACGTCGTCGAAGTTCCGAATTTATGTTCTTTGCGTAGTGAGCTCAGGCGACTAAAATAATTATACTAATCAGGGAGAGCGCTAATGGCCCATATTTTAAGGACATGATTTACTTTCTGCAGCTTTCCCAACCTCGGCTCCCAAGTGGCGACAGATTAATGGTTCTTCAAGTTGTGTACGTGTTTGCTCTGTGAACAGCGTTTGCAGAGCAATATTATAATGTCAGAAATTTCTATGTGAAGATGCTTGACTTTTGAATAGTGTACAAACTCATACAAAGGAATTGGTTTTTGTCACACATGACTTCCTCATTTTCAAAAACTGTCTAGTACTCCCGTGAATTCTCACACCCTTCAGGACTGTCCTCAACTTGATGTTGCAGTAGTATCTATTGTTCTACATATCTGACCACTTATTTTTCTAGTCACTTATGTTGACGCTTTCAGAATGTCTTTCACCTTGTCTGTTCAGTTGAGAATATCGCATAGCTTGTGAAATGTATTG
>WJFA01004013.1:0-11514 GCA_009870155.1 Pseudobourletiella spinata | reverse complement strand
GGACTAGAAGTAAGACTCATTAATATGTTAAAGATAACTTTAGAATGGAATGATTTTGATGAAATATATTTATCTTGTTAAAATAACCTCTGATTTTAAAATCATGATGCTGCACTCCGAGCGTTCATCGGTAAATCATAATGCAATATTAGTTTGATGCAGCCTCATTCCACACTATGTATTCGCAGTGTTTCCATTGATCACTGAGTGAGGAAGCAACGAATTGTCGCAATGAGTTTTACATGAGTCAATTGTCCGCTGTGTCAGTTTTCAGTGTGTCAAATGTCCACTGTATCAGTTTTGCGTGTATCAAATGTCCACTGTATTAGTTTTTCGGTGTATGAGTTGCCTATCGGAGTTGTCCGCTGTATCAAATGGCAGTGAGCCAGCTGTCCACTGGATCACTTGTCTGTGTATCAGTTGTCCCTGTTTCACTAGTCCTGTATCAGTTGCCATTGGCTCAGTTGTCCTAGAACCGATGCAAACACATACACGTGGGCATTCTCGCAAGGTGCGCAGGCCTAGTACAGGAAAAATAAACCTGACACCAGGATATATACATGGTGTCCCACAACTATACGTCACATTTTTTAGCTGTACAACCCAAACGCCTCATATCAATGACTTTACAACCAATCGGATGCGCTCGCTGGTTACTGAGATATGCGCCATGCAAACAATCCAAAGTGAAAGTGCAAAAATATACGAGATAGAGCGTTTGTAAGGTATTTTGCTATTGTATAGACTCACATGCACGGTTTTTGGCATTAAACTGATTGAGGCAAATCCGGTAAAACCCTCCGCCATCATGTTTCCAACGTTTCAACACTTCAAATGGCCACTGTTTTACTAATCAGCCAACTGCCCCATACAAACCCGCGCTTACACTCCACGCAACTATAAACTATAATGATTACACCACATGTGAAACAATACCGTCAACTCAGTACGATAATGTAGACCAAGGATACACTCACGCTGGTGCATGAATTCTCCAATGATTTCCACTGTCCTACCAGCTTCCTGCACCCCCACAAGTACATATGGCAAACCTATATAATCTAACAATTAGACTGTATAGGTATAGCGTACGTGCAGGAACCGGTCAACATGACATTTGACCCACTTTGGAACCAATGACAGTGCCCGTCTTTGAACTTGGTCAAGCTATTGATGTGTCCAACAACGCTTGTGAAGAAAATTTTCGAAAAAGTTGCGGAATACGCCCGCTATGCTGTTTTGGAATAAATCTCGGACAAAACTACTAACCTGCAAAATGCAGTTTAATAATGTGGCTTTTTATTGCGGGCTACTCCTACAGTTGGGAGACGGAAAACCCATGTCTCGCCACTACCTTCTCATTCTGTTAAGTTAACGACCACATGTCTCCAAACTAATTGAAACACGACACTTTATCGTTTTCAAATACTAAGTGTGGGGTAATGCCAGCCGCGGCCGAGTATGTATGTAGGTACAGTGGAACCCACTACACAGTGGTCTATGCTGTAGCAAGACCGTGTGCGGCCGCTGGTTTGCCTAACCAGGGTGCATGGTTTGAAGAGGATACCTGTCCGAAGGTTCCAATTGTCGGTGGGCCGTTGGTTCATTAGGAGAGGAAAACTACTACTAGTGAGGAATTTCTTGGGAAGAGGACCGTGATATCATTAAGGCTGCCAACTAAGAGGTCCTCATAGACAGGAGCTACAGACGGGCTCCGACCTGAGGCAGTCGACAAATTTGGAACAGGATTGTTAGGCGTGATAGTGATCATGGTTCCCCAATATGCTCATCAGAACGAGCAGGGTGCCGCAGACCAGGACATAATGATCTCATCAGTTCCTTTCTCAAGTATCATCTGGGCAGAGGCCCGCATTACCTAGGAGGAATATGTCATCTCTGCCCCTCCATCATTCACTGCAATTAACATGATATGATCCTTGCATGAAGTCAAATCTCTCTGCTCCATTCAACTGCATCGGACTCATTGCGCTGATGGAAGAATCAGGTACAGGGTTACGCTCGTAACCTAACTGGAAACCAATCGTGAAATCAGTGATGGATGCTATAGGTGGAGTGAGAATATCTCACTCAGTTGAATGTTCTCATAGGGGGGGGGGAGAGAACACCCGTTCGATTTATTTAGGATGGATGGCGGTTGAAGAAGAAGGGGTAAGCAGATTATGCAGACTTGTGGTGATGGTGCGGAATATCGCGAGACACTACCGACACTAGATGATTGTCCCCTGACGACCGGTCAAGTTTGTCGAACTCTCAGTTGTGTGTCGCGGTCTGGTTGCACTCTTGTCAAGGTTGAGCTATGCCTACATTTATCCCCATTGTAATAATGGGGTACCATGGGAGGAACTATGCCAGCATATGTAGGTGATGTGCAATTCTGTCTGAGTATTGAGAGAAGAAAGCCGGGAGGGATGACTGGCCTTTTCTTGTGTTTGGACCAATAGGATTATTATTATTATTAATGTTAAATCGTGATAGGGCCGTACTAGTGTTCACGAAAGACAAGAGAGGAGAAAGAAAGACAGAGAGAAGAGAAGAGAAGAGAGAATGAAGTATAGGAAGTAGGAGGAGAGGAAGGCGCGTCATGAGTAAGTAATAGATTGACCCTCTAAAAGCCTTTCAATTCGGACACAAATTGAATTGTGACTGGAGAATAAGAGTAAAGTGACAATCGATTTTGGTCGTCCGTCGTACCAATGATGACCAATGGTCATATGTAGTCATATGGCAAAAGTACATAGAGATATTGAGGGAAAGAGAAGGAGAGAGGATGAGGACGGATATCGTCGCGGTGGTGACGATGATGATGATGACGATGATGACTATGGTGACCAGTGATTGGGAGCTGAACAAGTGTTAAAGCTCTCCGTCCAGCCCGGTTGAATCTTTCCAGTCACTGACTAGTGTATGAAGAAGTGCTTTCTAATTTTGTCCCATCACATTTATCTCCTCCCCTCAAACTTGGTACTCTTCCCGTTGTCTGTTGTCTTCGACCTCCTATTTCACTTCACTCCGCCCTCTGACTGAGCTGAGTACTTGGTTGACGTAACTTGTTCGACTGGGAAGTGAGAAATGCTTGTGAACCTTTTGAAAGGTGAATCAACTGGACGAGGCCTCATGGTCCCCCGCTACGCGCCGGGTCACAAGCTATTTATCTACTAGGACTAGGAGTCGTACTACTTGAAAGAGATACGTATGGATGGGAATGGCTGGGATTGTGAGCGAGCATGTGGTGGAATTCCAGAATAAGCCAAGTCCCTGAATATCCTTTGTCTTTTCCAAGGCCAGATCGAACAGCTGGCTACATTTCCCTGGCGTGAGTACTGATTTATTTCAAGCCGTTTACATCTCCGGATTCACCTTGAGGAGTAGGAGTATAGGAGCGCGGTGGAGGAACAATAACACTACATTATTCAACATCAATGCAGGGTCGATGATGTTTTCACATGACAGTAATGATTGTAATGAACCGGTAAGGAAGGGTGAGTGACAGAAGGTCGGTCTGAATAGTTAGGATGTGAGGGAGAGAAGGATTTCATTGTCCACAAAAGAGGAAATGACTGCGCAGGTAAAAGGGGGATTTCCAAGAGAATTTGCAAAGGGAATGGTATGTAGGGGCCATGAATTAGATTATAATTTAATCCTGTGTGTACAAAATCCACGCACTGTGATCTGTGATCATTGACAATGAGTTTGGAAATATTTTGGGCGATTTTTGCCCCAATTCTTTCGACTCTGTGTCAATCTATGGGGCCATGTGGTTGACGGTCTTTTAAATACCAAAGGTTTCTCTCATGGTCACCACCTGTCACTGTCCTGATGAGATAAGTCGTAATTCTGGGAAATCCGTCTATTGAGTCCATCATCAAACCTACCCCCACAGAATTTATCGCACTTGCCCAGTCCTATGTCTTTTTTCCTTATGTGCATCAACTTGTATGTCATCCCACGTCTTGAACCGGCTTGCACACACGTATTTTCCTCTTCGTGTTAAGAATTGGCCGAACGAAGGAGATATGGCTTTGCCGAGGTTAGGGAATGACAGTAGGTCCCAAATTGAGGATCTGGGCCGACAGTAGATCCCTCACCTGGCAATATAGGTCCAAAACACGAAGACCTACTCAGGTCCTGGGACCTACTTTTAATGTTATGGGCAGGGCTTTGCCAAATAGCCTTTTCACTCCTAAATGCCAAATGTAAATATTTGAAGCTGCCACCCTACACCTCAAATGCTAAATACTCAAATATGTCCATTTCCTTCCAAATGCGCCAATGTTAAATACTTAAATATTTTGCTTATTTTAAATACCTAAATATATTTGAGCATGTTCAAATATCAAATAGGTTTATAGAATTTTCAGTCCCATATTGGAAGCAACTGAGTGAGTGCTATCGATCACTTGAAATGTAAGGAATAGTTATGGGACTTTAATCACATACATTTTCGCACAACAATAACAAAAAATGAACACCACCAGAACCAGTTTAATTAAAAGTGGAAATGAACAATTTCATGTCATTTAAATCAAAACTTTTTAAATTTCAAGTCAGCTATAATGCAACCGCGTTAAGCCCAGTCATCAGCTGGAACCTCAGATTTGCACTTTAACAAAGCGAGCTGTTCCAATGTGTTTTCCTTCAGAGACTGACGGTTTGGAGCAAGGAATAACTTTCCAAACGAAAATAAACCTTCCAATGGGGCGTGGCTGAAAATCAAAGTATTTAATTTCAAAAACAACTGTTTCACTCGAGGATACCGTTCCAAAAATCTCAGCTCTTCCTCGGATTCAGTTAGATAAGTATGCAGCTCAATTTTGATGACTCTTTTTCAACTATCGAAGCTCACGCTTTCTGATAATTATTGTCAAATCCCAGAAAACTATTACGAAATATTTTCGCTTCGGGCTCAATCTGGGATGTCGCATGTCGTTTTTCTCACAAATTTAATTTCACATCTCGTCATTGCATTCTTAACAATCTTCTGCACTGATTCGAAATGTAGTGTTCCGTGAACATTTTCAAACGCCGATCCAAATTCTCGGAATGCTTTTAAGTGCCTTTTCTTTTGTTATATGCACTGGTTTGAAAATTATTTTGCATTTAACGACATTGCATTTTTCCATGATAAATACAAGTATTTGACTCTATCCACCGGCATGCCAAGTGCAAAATACCTAAATAGGTGTACCAGTATTTTCTGTTCAAATTCCAAATGCCAAATACATATTTGAAATACTTTATTTATGTATTTAGTATTTGGAAAAGCCCTGGTTTTGGGACCGGACCTATTCGGGAAGGACCTAAAAGACCGGACCTAAAGATCTAAACCGAGCATAAATTGGTTAAATGTTGGAATGACGTAAGTAGAAGAGTAGTAGCCCGCTTTAGTCGATCAAAGCCTAGTTAAACTTTATTTAACCGAAACGGTATTAACTGAAGGCAAATTATGTTTACGGAATAACTGTCACGATTATTGCTGGTGCGTCATTGTTCTGACGTAGCCGGCCACTCATTGTGGCTATAATGAATCATGAGCTTACGGACAGCTTCATTTCATTGCCCGCGCGCTCATGAGTTGTACGCGTTGCGCTGTGGAGCCATTTCTGAGGTGTGTGTGCGCGTGTACACGCGCTTTTGAATTACGTGGCTATATGCGTGTGCGCGTGTTGTTTTTGTGGAATACATGTACCTGGATTTAAATGCCTGCAGGCGTATTCCGCGAATTCATATGCTTGTGTTTTCCGTGAATTCGTAGGTACATGCATGCGCCTGGATTCAGAAATAAATGTGTATGGTTGGATTGAGAATTGCGTGTGCGTCTATTTGCGTGGGTCGAGGAGTGTGCGCATGTGTACAATCGGGAGCACAGTTTTGTGAATAATGCTCACTGAACATGCATGAGAGTTAGTGTACTGTCCAGTTTCACTATATTGCGCTACCAGGGGAAACTGGAGCGTGAATGATCATAAACGTGAAGGCAGCCGTCATTTCAATATCACTAACCGGAGCCAGTATCAGAGAGCACGAATGTGCCCTTTTAGCCCCTTAGATGCGGTCCAAACCACAGCAGGTGAGGCCAGAGTATGAGGATCATGGAAGAATCCAGGAACTTAGGGGCTACTAACGGCAGATTGAAATTTTACATGTGTGAGATTGCGTGTGTGTATCTGTATATATATATACGCGGATAAGTTCCTCACGACCGACTGCACTGCTGGGTAATAAGTAAAAGCCATGTTTCTAATAAATGGTATGGATTTAGACATCTGCATTAGTGGGAACGCTATAGTTTTTCCCTGTAGCATCTCTCACGGAATCCTCTACTCTGGAATTTAATTCAGGATTATGGGGGTGACCGCTGGCGAGTGACGTATTCGGATAGAGCAGTCTTGGTGGCAGATGTAAGTTCGATCTAATTGGACCCCTCGTGATAATAATATTACCCGGGAGAAGGGGTTAGAGCGACGGTTGTAACATCGCAACCCGGGAGTTGAACGCTTGAAAAATGTGCCAGAGTCTGTTGAGTTTTACTTTGGCATTATGTATGCTCTTCCTTCAAAATAATAACAGTAGTAGTGAATTTATTTTTAAATTAATAATAAAAATGTTATGGGTCAGAGACCAGGCTTCAGAGGAGCTCAAAGAATTTTTAACACATGCAAAAGTGGGCCACAAGTGGCATCCACAAGAATAGCTAACCGCGGACTTTATACATGTTGCGCTAAACCTTGGGATAAGACCCTCTACGCTAATCCGGTGGTAAACAGCATTGTCCCTCGTCATTATTAAAAATGTTTGAGTTTCTTTAATCAGGTGCTTGCTCTCACATGGTGTAGGATGATCTCAGCGCTTGAATGTGGGCCCCTAATTTCCTTTTTTCTCATTGTTCACTTTAGGAGCACTATTAAAGAAGTATATTCACGCATGCATAATTTCCTTTTTTAAAAGGAACCCATTGATTTCTTCCTCACTAGAAATAGAAAAGGGCTGCAAGTCTCCAGAATATTTATTCCGTCTCCGGCTCAGTCATTGGAAGAGTCAAACCTAAGATTTGAAAAATTGAACTAAATTTTTGTTTTCGTAGTCAAAATTTTTGTTTGTGATTTTCAAAAATGATTTCTCACTTTTTATTCTCTCCACCACCATTCTTCTCAGCACAGCCGAAGACCTCTCCAATGGAAGGTAAGGAATTTGAACTTGACCGTATTTTTTCTTCCTATTAAATTTTATTCAACTGGCTTGGTCTGTTGAAGAGTGAAGAGGGAGGGGGAAATTGTGAAGTTTGCTCAATACGTTTCGTTTTTATTATTTTTCCGGTCCGTTCATCACACGGCTCACAGTAGGGGAACTAACGTCGAGACTTCCCCGGATACACACTTTCTACTATGATTGATTCCAGCGGGAAGCCGACAGGGCAGGGCTATGCATATTTGGGAGGGAAATTGTCTCAAGTTGAACCACCAAGGACGTTCTGCACTGACGGGAGCACTTACGTAAGCGAACTTTCTCCGACTTGGATGCCTTTCTGACGTTGAAAATGTTATCTGGGAATGTGTACATACCTTGGGTGCGTGATGACTTCCCTATGCTGTCTCCATGGCACACAGGCATTACGAAGGCCGGAAACGGGTCACTTCACGGTGAAGCATTCACAGGTGACAGGTGTCGACCGGTGGTGGTACAAGTATCCACGTGCGTGTGCACGGGTGTGCAAGTAAAGGGAAAAGTGTACGTGATGCATCGGTAAGAAAGTATTATTGTTGTTGCTTTCTCTCTTCATGCAGCTGACACCATCGTCTACGGGGCTCAGGGTGAGCCTGTTCTCGGCCCCTGCTTACTTTGTGACTGGAGTGGTTGCGGCTTTCTTCCTCTGGTACGTCTGTTCCATCGGCATGACTGCAGCCAAGAAAAGCATTGATGACTGGCACGATAGCAAGTCCCTGGCTCACAAGGATAGTAGTTTAAAGGAAAAGAGCCGGCACCGACGTGCTATTTGGAAGGTAAATAGTAATGTAAGGGAGTAAATACTCTCTTACCTTTGTATTAATTTCCAGCCGAGATGTCTCCGCTTATTCCACACTTTTAACAACAAAATAAGTTTCAAGAACAGACTTTTGGTTACTGCTCTTGCTGATTCAATGCGCTTCTGTTAACAATTTCTTCATTTCCAACCTTTACCAGATGGATGAAGAATTGTCCACACTTGCCACTATCGTCCGTACAGCCGTTCACAGTGGAGAATGATTCCAAAAGTCAATCTGTTTGCTGGGTAGCCAAGTGTTGAACAAGAAGAGTAAGATGACTGACTCACTGCTTAACGTCCTCCTCCCGCTGAGTATCAGACAGAGCGACTACTTCAATATCCTCCGTAAATCCATGCGAGGAGAGGTCTCCTGCGAGCGTTTTGGATGCAGTACCCACTAGTTAATTAATTAATCATTTTGACCCCAAACCTTTTCTGTCCTAGCATGTCCTTGTCATGGATTCCCCTCGAGACGGTCTTGTTTCGCTTGCCAATACTGACAAAATTAGTCCCTTGAAAATATATGCGCTATAATAGCAATAAATGATGAAAGCTAATTTACTCTTCAGTAGGATGCAACTGAATGTTCCCACATTTTTCAAATTCATTAGCAGAAGAATGGGATTTGTATACCTCACCCTAAACTGAAAAAAACTTTTCTAACGAGAAATGCCCACGGCCTGTTTACGGAATACTGGAACTGAATGTCTGAAACATGAGAAAGTGCCAAAGCACTTGATGCAGTTTAGCCCCGAAACAAATAAATTTTAAGTGATTTTCGCGAAATCCAAAACGGAAATGTTCTTATGGGATTTAGCATGGATATTTTTTATGTGTCAATGGTCTTTGCACAATTTCAATAAAATCATGACATGTGTTGGTGTCTCGAGCAAAATAGCAAATATTTGTGGGAAAAAGTATATTTTGCACAAAGGATGTAAAATTGCTCTCTTTACATAATTTCTGCGTAATTTTTTATATTTTCCAAAAAGTGCTATCTTGCTCGAGTCAACAAGATATTTCATGATTTTCTTGAAATTGTGCAAAGGAGGGTACCATTGGAAAACAAAAAATTCCCATAAGAAATTTTGGATTTCGCGAAAATAAATTCTAAATAAGTTCTTTAACTAAAGTTCGGTAAAGATATTGGTGTTTCACAACAGCGTGGACAGCAAGAAGGAGCTACCTCATCCTGTAACTAAGTGAGTATTGTCTCGAAATGAGGGGAAAAGTGTGAGATGAGGAAATGTATTCTAAGGAAGGAGGGAAACCGATGGTGAACCTCCATAACACGACTGTTCACGCTCAGAAATGCATGCACAAGGCGCGAGATTGGGGTCGCTAGTCGCTACTTGAGTTTTACTATCCCATTCACAGGTTACACTGATCGCAAATAATGTTCCATGACTATGACAGTCTACTAACAACAGGCATGCATCATGCATGCTACTGCCCTCATATGCAGGATGTGCTTGTGTTTATGCGTGTACGTACGGTAGGCTGAAGTGAGGAAAGTACGGGCGAGGATGACAAAATCCACAGACTACGAACTGCGTGCGTAGGCTCTGGTATTTTTGCGTGAGTGTGCGGCGGGATTGGGGAGAGCAACGTCATAAATGTCTGAGGCAGACCCAGGCCGCCTGAAACGGTTATATTTCTCGCTACCCACTCAGGGTGAGTGTATGACGGGGACGAGTTATGAGGGAATTCGCATAAAATAAGTGAGAACAGACGACCTTTTGAACAACTTTCCCGGAGGTTACTTAAATTGGGTAATTCTTCATGAATCACGACCTCCTGAAACGATGGCGGCTGAGCTTGTCGCATAGCGCTTGGTTCAGGTTGACCATCCAGTTCCGTCCTCCCGAGTGGCTCCTTTCTGGAGACTGGTAGTTAGCTGAGTCTGTTAAAGTTACTTGTTCCGATTGAAGTGGAGGCACTGTTTGCCAGGCCCAGATCCGGGATGGGGACTCCCGACCAGCTTTTTATTCGGCTTCACTCTTCCAGCCCATTGTCATGTGGGAAAACTTAATCTCTCTCTCCACTCTGAGCAAATAATGAACCTTTAGTGGGGACGGATGGCTCGGCCCTTCCTACAACCACACTGGGTTTGTCTTGGCATTTACTATATGCTCCTTATCCATAACTCTCTACATGTACGAGTAAAAGCAACAACACTGCCACAGCTACATCCTCCACTGAGGCACGCGTACGAAAATTATAAGATTCTTCTTAATTAGGATGCGGGATGATGATGCGGAACAACTGATACTGGGATGCGAATACAGGCGAGCCTATTTCCTTAAAAAACAGGGCGGAAAATAAATGTTACAAAACGTGTTTCTACGGTGAACAACGAGGCCAACGATGGAAAAATGGGGATCTCTCCAGGTTTTAACCCACCGGAAATGACCACTACGTAATAGGGATACCTGTCATACTGGCAACGGTGGTTTCCAACACCGTGGGAATCATTCACTGGCATAGGCGGATCCAGGAATTTGCTTGGGGGTAGGTGGCTTGAACCAAAACCGTAAGCGTTCCACGCGCCTTTAGCGAAAATGTACGTAGAAAATAAAATTTTGAATTGAAAAACATATTTACAAACAAGTTTATGAGCACTCGTATCGTCAGATACTAGAGAGTGGTGACGCACCATGCCCTGCAGTAAGTACTTCCTCGAAATTCAAATATGGATTGTAATTTGAAATTTCATTGATTGTAAATTGATTGAATGTAATTTCTTGCCCCTAATTTGGGGACTGAAATTTTTTGATTTGATTTTTGTGCTTTAAATTTTAATATTAAGGTTATTCTAAATCAGGAACTAAAATTATTACAGTTACTGACGGACGGCCTGTCATTACTTTGCAGTCACTAATTGTTTCACGTAAGGCTTGTACAAATTAGCCTCTAACAAGGCTTATTTTTCAGATGTCAATAGCGTACTGTGCCCACACCTTAAAGAGCCAAGAGATTTTTCTCCAAGAGTTTTCACGTAGAGAAAATACTACTATTCAAAGTCGACAAACTGACGGAAGCCAATCGTATAGCTAACTGCTTTGCCAACGCAACGCTTGTTGGCAAAGCCGAAAAGAAAATTTTTAGAATTTTCGACAAAATATGTTGCTTTGTCTTGAGTACTAAATCTGGGACTTTTTGGAAACCAAGGGGAAGCTAAAGCCCCCCTCAGCCCCCCCCCCTGTACCCGCCCCTGTTCATTGGTAATGCTTTCGGCACATATACAGCATATTCCTTTACCGCCTGCTAGTCCCACGACATGAGCAATCGGTTCAACATCATCATTTGCCCCTTCGCACATCAATTCTGCTTTGCGAGCTCCGTTCATGAAATTTGTTCGAATTGCGCGAATTCGTCCCTCAAAAATAACTCGAAGTTGTCACTTGTGTTGTGGAAAATACAAGAGTTTTTATTCAGTCTTTAAAACATTGCAGTATGAGCAACACAATCAG
>WJFA01004012.1:0-11520 GCA_009870155.1 Pseudobourletiella spinata | reverse complement strand
GAATCCATCTGATCTGCGGATCATCTGGTTGAATCCGATCTGTTCCGACCCTTATTTAAAGCAGGTAACTACGTGTTGCTGGTACTTTATTTTCAGAATTCAATGACATCAATACTTCGAGATCAAAAGCAAGACTTTGAACGTCACAATTTGTACCGATTTGTCGGCATGCGTAAATGCTTGCTGCCAGAGTCGTAATAGGATCCAATTTAAGTATATGTACATTGCAGATGAGTACTTATTTTAGTTCGAAATTATTAATCATAGTCATTCATAGCGTGTGAACTTTGGCCAACGAATGCGAGGTAAAAGTTTACTGGAATCCAATTAACGCGAAAGGGGCCATTATCTACGGAGGCTGGCTTCTGCTTCGGCTAATTTGGCAAGTGTCAGCGATTCAAACTGGATGACGTGAACATATCCGTGAGTAAGCGCTGTGGCGGCTTAGTTTCTCTTGGCTAAAATACATTTAGCTGTAAGAACTCCTGGGCGCGGGAAATTGCTGGCAATATAAATGTAACGAAGTTTTATAAGTGTTTTCCTCATCCACCTGAGAAAATCTGCAAATGTTGATAGTGGAGTTTTGCTGAGGTTTTCCGGAGAATGTGTCTTAGAATGTGATCAGCAGAATGAGATTATCAAGCATTTCAGTGCATTTCCTTGTGGTGGCTCTAGTCTGCGCGGGGTATTGTGTTTGTAGTGATGGGTTCGAAGAGACTTTGTACATCAAGCGGTTAGCCAGCGGTCATGTGTACACACATTTTGAATTTGTCATACGGGACAAAAGTCTTTCAAATGACACTCGACTGTTTCCTAGAACCTTAGGAGAAATATTAGATGCTCACAGTATTCAAGAGCTTCAATTCAGTCTAACTCAAGGTTATTGGCGAATTGAGTCATGGGGAGAACCTATTATTCCTGCACCTACTGGTGGCCAAGTGGTAGCGTGGTTCATAGCCGGTGATAAAGAGTAAGTGAATTGAATGAGAAATTCTGCTTGTATTGTTGATGAAGTAGCTTGTACTATTTTGTTAGTGTATGTTCGAGAGTTTTAATTCCGCTTGTAACATTTTCAGATTGGCAGATAAGAACTGGAACGGTTTTACTAGCCGTCTAAGTGGTCTAACGTGTGCTTCCCTTAACTTTTTGGACGTCAAGACCTCTATTGAACCTCAGTTTGCGTACCGGCCTGTGGGAGTGGTCAAAGCTCCTACTGATCGCAAATCGTTCGTTCGTGTTGGGCACTTGCCGCGGGAAAATGTGTGTACTGAAAACTTAACTCCATGGAGTAAACTTTTACCCTGCGGGGTTTCGGTAAGTCTATCTGTATTACTGCTGGGTTTGAGCCATACTCTATTTTGGGTTAGAAAACTGACTGAGTTCTGAACGTTACGTTTGAAATGTAGAGAGGTCTTTCGTCGCTACTTCGTTCCAAACAAGTATTCAACACTCATTACCACTCGGAAGGAATTTACGTGACGCAGACGGAGGATGAAGTCATCGCCAAACTTACTATTTCTCTCGTCTTTGATCCCCCAACGAAACTGAAGGAGTCCGATAATTTACCTAAGCGGATTCTTGGATCCCTAGCCATTTTCCCGTGTCAACCAGCCACCAAATCTGAAGTCAAGCTCTGGAATGGAAAAGTGTGGGAAACTTTTGGTAGGGACATTAATGGGATGAGAATAGGGGATTTGCCGACTGTGGATAAGACACCGGATCTTATTTTCACTCCTGTGAAATATATGGGTGGTACGTTTCCAACTGCTTTATGGTCAATTTTATGCAGCTGGCAGATTTAAATACATTACGTGAATGTTTGCAGGTTACGGGCAGGAGTATGGAATGATGATTGTAGAAATGACAAACCATTTGAGTAACCAGGATTTGTCTGTACTTTATGTTGAAGTACTTCCGTGGTATATTAGGCCCTATCTTCACACCACACAAATTGAAGTAAAGCCTCAGGGTGTCCAACTTCGGAATCCACCCGGTATGGTTTTAGAAATCGTACACTTCACTTTGTAGTAAATTAAATTAACTTTTTTCAAACTTTTTTAGGCAAACTATTCCACTATACACCCGGCCAAGACAGGAAGGTCCTTCATAAACTGGAAATGGACTTGGTTATCCCGGCAAAGTCTGTTGTTAGAATCAGCTTTACAGTGGAGAAAGGTCATTTAAAGTGGAACGAGTACCCACCAGATGCTAACCACGGGTTTTACTTGGAGGCTGCCCACTTCGAGGTTAACATAACTGGTGAAACGAAGCCTAGAAGCTACTACTCCAGAGTCCTTCTAGTCAACCTTTCTACCCCAGACTTTTCTATGCCTTACAATGTTATTTGTCTTACCTGCACTGTTGTCGCATTGGCCTTCGGTCCTATACATAACATTACCACAAAGCAGCTAAAGCTGTCGGTGTATGCATCGAAAAGTGAGAAACTCAAAGAAGTTGCGAAGAAATTGCTTCGGAAGTTTCGAAAAACGAAACAAGAGGAAACAAGTGAAGAACTGAATGACGAGGGGAAGAGCACAACGACGAGTGAGACTGTTACTGGCTCTTCAGACAAGAAGTAACTCACAATAATTTAGAACGCGATCAGAAACGACTGACCGAGCACTGTGTTTCTTTTCCTTGCATTTAAATTTGTCTTCTACTTACTTTGGAGTTCCTTACAATGTTGTGTTGTGTTTAAATTTTTACAGAATTCAGTAAAGACAACTCAGAAAAATAACTTAATGTACTGTACAATTTTCATCAATGACAGCAGTGCATGTAGGAGGCTCATTACGACGTGAATATTTCATTGTATGAAGTTCATCCTCGGTACCTTTCTCAATAATGGTTAAAGAGACTGTGGGTATGAGCACAATATTTTTATTTTCTGGAGCAAACTTAACACCATAATAGTAACAAAATGACAAACTTGAATGCACGTAGCATGAAACATGCGAAATCATGCCAATTCCTTTTTCACCGTAGAAAGCTCTTCGACGCTTATGTGGGTGGATGATGAACGAAACTCCCTCAGCCAACACAGAGCTCCGAGTTCTTAGAGTTGTACAGCTGGCCGATGAATCAATAACAACAATCACCAGTTTTTCATTTTCCAGCACGAAACATTTTCATCTGTGTTGGCGGAGGAGGAACACCTCTCGGTGTGAAAAATTGCTGTCGAACCAAATAACCGGGATTTGGACTGAAAATCCCGTCCATTCCCGGAAAAGGATGATTTTCTGGAAATGGCTTGATAGGTGGTACCGTAGGGGAAGCTTTAGGAAACAGCCTGCTCACTGGTGGTAGCACGAGTGGCCGTTCAACAATTTTCACGGTCGCTGTAGACTTAACACCATGTTGCCGTCCTTGTATTTGAATGGTCAGTTCTTGAGGTTGTGAGAGATGACTGGTAACATTGGAGCCGCCGTAGCTTTGAATACTTTCCAGTCCCTGAGGGAATTCGTCAACTATTATCTCAGGTACGTGCTGATGCTCCACTATGACATCCTTTGATGCCGGTGGTAGTCGGTACAAGTTCGTGAGGACATTCTCTCCGTTTTCCGGAATGTTCTGGCTCACATTTTCGTACTGGCTGTACTGCTGGACTTGCTGCTCAACTTCAACAGCGATGTCGCTCAAATCCTTCCAGTGCCGGAAGTTCATATTCTGCTCCTCAAGGCTGTGACATGTTACACGAGGATTTCTGCCAAAACATCAAGTCACATAGGGAGTAACTTCGTGGAGTTTCTACCTGAGTGGTACGACTACTCTCAAATTTCAAAACTTTTACCACCAAAAGACTTTTATCGACGAGTACTTTCATAGTATATATTAACTTTACCATTCTGTGACCATTAGTACCAGAGATGTGGGGTAAAATATATGCCTGATTTTCTGCAAAAATTTTTATCGGAAAATCTCTGACGGATTTTTTAAAAACATTTTTTTTGTCTGAAAGATAATTAAATTGTCTAAAAATTTTATTTTTAGTTTTTTGAACCTTGGTACCAATGGTCACAAAGTGGTATCGTTGGTATATTCCGAAAGTCCTCGTCGAGAAAAATCTTTTGGTCATAAAAAGCTTTTGAAATTTGTGAGTAGTCGTGTCACCCAGGGCGTAACCAAATAGTTATTCAGAACGACGTTCCCTTTTTATAAAAATTTTAAAACAACCTGTTCATCCCAACTTACACGTTTCCATCAGGTAGAATCATGGCGTACACTTGTATTGTCTTGATGTCATCGCTGTTTTGGCACAGAAGATTTGACAGTTTCACATTTCTTATTTCCTCCAATTGCTCTAATGGCCAACGGAAACAAATATTTTGAAAGTACTCGACGGGCTAAACCAATACGACGTCAGTTATCTTACCTTCAGTAAAGCTAGATGGCTGACTCGGGAGTTCGTACCAAAACCTGTCGCCGTAGCGAAGTGCTTGAAACTGTTGTGCGATGATACAGCCAAACGTTGGTCCCAAGAGGGAGTCACGCGAGGGTATCTCGGACACTCCACCAGACCAGAGGTCAATATCATGGGGTGAACTAAAAATTGAATTCATAAACTTGTTTCGCAAATATTTTCACACGGTGACTGACTTTTCATATCACGACCTGATTGCAGCTAATGCCATTTTATTGTGAGCATTATACATTTGATATTCAGGGAATCCGTACCTGTATATCGCACGATATTTCATGACGGTTTCATTTTTCATTACACCAATAAGGTCGTCCCACTCCAAAATTGGCCTCAGCCCACAGACCTCGCGGTAGGCTGTGTAACCCGGCACACCGTGATCTCTTCCCCGCTGAATATTCATGGCAGCCAGATCCATTCCATAGTCTACTTTGGGTTCTTTGAACAGTAGTGTGGTTACCTTTGGCAGGGAAAAATATTTTAAGCCACATTTGGTGCAGTGGTAAATGACAAATTTGCCTTACACTTACCTCTTCGGTTACGCCCTCGTCCATTGATTGAGCTAGTTGATTCACCAATCCCATAATAAATGTGTCAACATATCCTGGACGGTATACGTCATAGGGTTGTCTTATCAATGTATGTAGGGGCCTTGAATCTGAAGTCGAACCATTTAGTAAATATTGAAAAGTGTAAAAAACAGTAATGTACTGATGGTGCAGTAACCGCGAACAGTTTTCGTTTTTCCCAGCCTCTCTGAACTTTAGTATTGTATTAAAAAGGCTTGGACAAAAACGGCGTCGCACGCTGGTGAACTATGTTACCTATGGGGCGGTGCCCGTGGCTCCACCTCTCAATTTTGTGCGGCAGCAGTGAGTGACCGAACCGGAAGGCGGAAGTTATAAACTCCTCTGCTGCGGTTGGGTTTACCCGCGGGTCGTACCCGTTCCAGTACCCCTGAATAAAATTTGTCCGCAATCCAGAAAATTATGCTGCTTTCTCTGAAAGATTTTTAGTCCTCAATTTTGAAAACAATAGCAGCGAAAGTACCTTTTCCTGCAGTTCAAGTCCGTATACGGGCCATCAAACCCCGGCCAAGTACCATGGGGAGGAACTCGTTGAAAGTTATGTGCTGAACAATGGCTATTACGATCCGACGTGCCTCCTAAATCGTAGCAAAAATGTTAAATGCATGCTTACCAAACAAAAAAATCAATTTTTAAGGATTACCTGATACAACAATTCATCGTCCCAATGAGGGTTCATCTCTGTACAAGTTTTCCGCTATTCGGTTATGCTCCCGCATGAATAACGTATGGAGAACGGTGAGAATGAGTTGCTCATTTACTCGGATATCACCTGAAAGTTTTATGTTAGTTTGTTCCATGAGAACATGTTTTTGTGAAAAATTTGAAATCGTCGTTCAAAACAAGATTCTCCTATATGATACCTGCCAGAAAACAGAAGAGGTCGGAATTAATGACGAATGCATCCATCATCTGGCTGCTCTGTTTTCAACGGGAGCAATGGTTTCAATCCACTTTCATGGAACACGTCAAGTGACTTCAGCAGCCCGAATTTCCCCACCCGCAGATAGTTTGCCAATTCAGGCGTAGAACCGTAGAGAAAGTTTGCGTCCAAGTAAGAGCTAATTGTGTTGAATGATACTCGAGGCCCTGTTCAGTAAGAAATGTGTTGCATGGTGGCTGCGTATTGTACATGCTACGTAATTTAGGATGTCCATACTTACCCAAGCGGCACCCAGACCTAACTCCTGAAAACGATCGGAGGAAGTTCATGCATTTCCTATCATGATACTTGTAAAAGTGATCATCTTGAGGGATTTCTATAGGGAAGCAGTTATGATGATGGAACCCATCAGCTTGGCAACAGTCCGGCTCCTTGAGGGTGAGTGAGTCTAATCAATGAAAGAGTTTCCATGGTCAGCATTATTCGGTTATCCAACACACGGTTGCTTTAAGCAAGTTAGCCAACCATACCTTTCGTGTCTGCCGTCAGAGTGATGTCATGGTCAATGATTTGTCCCTAAATACGTGCGAGACACATTCAATTTAGTGAGAGCGACAACATTACTCTTAATTCCAACCCAACTACTGCGGAAATTAAGACTGAAGTGATTTCATACCCAGGCAATGAGCATTGTTGTAATCAGCTGGTCGTGACGTACTGTGTCCTTGTGCATGAATGATGAGACCAACCGGGCAGATGGTAAGTAACCGTCCTCAGCCTCTCGAGGGCTACTCACTCCATCCGTGTGTTGTGGCGGGATCATATTGGCAAACGGAACCAATGACGCTCCCCAACTCGGGTGTTCCACATTGTTACATTGGCCGGAAACACTTCGATACCTGAATTCCTATACTTTCGTTTCACAATAGAATGTTCTGTGCATCTTCAAAATAACTCACATGATTTTACCTTGCAAATTATTGACTGAAGCTGTGCGGGACAGAATTTCCCAACATCCGTTTGACTCAGATCTAACTTTGGCAGAAGGTGAAGAATCTGATGCCGGTCCAGCCGAAGCTCTCTAGAAATTATGCGGGTTGTTTCCGTCAGAACATGTCCAAGGATGTCGATTTTCTCATGATGTCGGTCCAAGTGGTAACCAGTGTACAGTTCTAGTCCGGACTCCTGCCGAGCCGCAGCAAACGCTTTATTCACGAGCTCAATTGGAATACAAGGGTCATGAGGGCTGGGATGTTCGCTGAAAATTTTCCAAAAACAATTTTTTCTCCCCACTGTGTTCCAGGTTATTTAGGAGACTTGTGAAACCGAAATGTTGACTTACAGCGGTACACATCCTCGGTCACCATTTGATGCTACTATTAAAGACAAAGTAATCAGAATCAGTAAATTCGCAAACACTGTCACTTGGTCCATTTCCGGAGACGTAAAATGATCAATCGAGAGGGAAATGAACACTAATTAATGCAAACAATATTCACCGCTTTATATGTCACACCAGTTGTGCTATGCAACATTTTTTACCGCTCAGCGAAACGTTGTCGGAAGGTTGTGAAATAGAATGAGCGCTGTTTCTGATGGTCGCAACTTAATTTGTCAGGCTTTAAAAGGGGGAGGTTATTTGCACCCAGTTGTTGACATGAGAGGCTAAAATAAAGGGCATCTTTAATTGTCCCCTTCAAAGTCTATCGTGAAGAAAGTCGCTTAGCTGGAAGTGAAAGTGGTTTAATGTAGTCTGACATTTATTTTGTCTGAGGAGCCTGAGCCAGTGCACGTGAGGAAATACAGCAAATAGCAAAGCATGAGCTGTCAGCATGTCAGCCTCACCGTGACCGCTGATGAATGGCCATAAATCCACCTTTGTCTTCTTAAGTGTGTTTGCTTGATCTAATTGACAGCATTTTTACTTGAGTTCATTTTATTTATGCAGCATGGAGTACAATGCAATAACATTGTTGACTTAATACAGGTGTGTCCCTTAATTAGGAAGCACATTGACGGAAATAAGCTGGCCAGCAGATCCTCTATTAGGTCTGATTGTGAGGAAAGCAAATGTCGGCCTCAGTCAGCGCGTGCCAGGGAAAGTGTAATCGTGCAATGACTTTTACTTTCTATGCAGGTCCTGATTTGTGTACATCCTAAACTCGGAGTGATTTTATCACAGCAGAAGAGAGATGAGATGCATGAGTGAATCGCCCGATATTATGGTGACAATGAAATTGAAATATGCGAACAACATTAATGATATCTATCTCTGCATGATATTCAGCTATTAGGATTCGATGGATCTCTCTTTCAACTTTAAATCACGATTATTGTGGTGTGGATTCATCAGCATGTAACACATTTGAGTAAAGTGAAGCTAAACTTCGCCAGTGGACCAAAACCTTGAAAGTTTGAAGTGAGCTTGATTTCTAATATATTCCCAGGTACCAGGGGAGTTTATTTTGAGGCTTTAGCCGGGTTAAGCTGGGTTAAAACTAAACCTTTCAATTGTGGCCGACTTGATGCTAAGTCCATTGATTTCTATGATTTAACATTACAGCAGAATAAACAGCATTTCCCTTTCCAGAATCCTTGCTACGGAGGATCGTCATGGTCATTCGGGCGGCAGTTTTCGAGCATTCTACTCATTCTTGTGCGAGGTCCAGGCCGGGGGTTAAAAGCTATTTTCTGAGGTGCAGTGCCTCTACTTCTCTTCTTATGCAGAATAGCTCAAGTAAATAAGCTTTAAGGGAGTTTCTATATTGAAGATACTCTAGAATGGAGCTGTTTCTGCGCCCTTTTCAGTTTGGTGCTCAGCAGATTCGTAGTTTCACGTGTTCAGCAGTTAAATTCGGAGGCCCCCCCGCGCGAAACCCCCCAGTTGGTAAACATCATCCCCGAGTCGGCTCTATTCATCTTTTAACTAGATTAAGATGCGTTGATAACAGCACAATCGGAAAGCAAGCCATGGCCGAGGGGAATCCTATCAAAGTCATTCATGTGTATAGCAAAACTCGGAAAGGAGAAATCGGTATGATTTGTTTGATGATTAATGTAACTAACTGTGCAAGTTTAATGTAGGATATTATGGATACCGATGGTACATTCGAGTAGCATAAAGACTAAATAGGAGATCACTTTTAGGTGTGCTAAAGGCTACAAGTAGTTATAATTACTAATTGTTACCCAGGTGATAAAGTGCTGGTGACCGTGAGAGGGGAAATGAAGAAAGGAATCATTGTTGGGGTAAAGAAGCATCAGCCAACGTTTCTTCCCAGGATGGACTCGAACAACGTCGTTTTAGTCGATGATAACGGAACACCTCTTGGAACTCGAGTCCATGTGCCGATTCCTATGATTCTCCGAAGCATCTTGAAAAGGAAAAGTGTGGGCAAAGGGGTTGATTATACCAAGTTATTAGCACTAGCCACCAGATTTGTTTAGTAAATTTATTGTTATGTAGTGTAATAATGGCAGCCTCCGCCGGATTACATATTGTCTCCGTTCGAATGGTATTTGTAATAACATTGAAAATAAGCATCAAAACTGTGTTTGCATTCTAGAGAAAAGAACTTATTTGTAGGACATTTCGCTTTACTTTACATGTAAACAACCTAAAAGGCTCCGACGATCGAGTGCTGAAAGTTTCTCGTTCAAGCATTCTTCGATCATTGAAATGATATGAAAAATTGTAAAAAGTTAAGAAGTTCCATACGAAGCCGTGATATTTTGTGATGTACTTTTACATCGGTCCACCCCAAACGCAGCTGGTTTTAACAGCGTGATTAGAATTCTGCCCGAAAGCGTTGCCTTTTGCATCTTGAGTCAGTTGCATTTTGAATTTTAGCAATATTCCACTTCTAGCCCACTTAGCTTAAGCTGGCCACTGGAGACATGGAGTATAAATAGCTAATTTCACCGCAATGTTGACAACAGTGTCAGGATGGCCGAGTGGTCTAAGGCGCCAGACTCAAGCGGAAGCTTGTCTGCTAGCTTGCAGATACATGAGGATTCTGGTCCTCGAATGAGGGCGTGGGTTCGAATCCCACTTCTGACACACCTTTTGCTGCAATTTCTTTAAGTCCATCAATCATCTCTGGACCAAAATCTTGTTTTTCACGTTCACTGGACTCACTCATCAGTTCCTCTAACGATTTTACTCATAGTTAGGCTAGCGAATAATGAATTTAGGCACGCCTGTTTCAGCCTGCATTTTGTCCATACTGCGACGTACAAAAACCAAATAACAAATCAGACGTGACGTAATTATAATGCCTTCACACTGGAATGTACATTCTTCATTTTGAATTTGAATGGCTCTTTTCATATAACAGTTACGACGCACAACTGTAGTAACAACTAACACAAACTGAAGTGAATGTTTCGGCTTCGGCGACAAATCAATTTAAGCACAGAACATTCATACTGTTCCATGCACGCGCCACTTGAAATTACAGTAAAATCACCTTACTACAGGCTTTAGTGGACACAAATGATTTGAATCCGAATTCGGTTGATAATGAAAAACCGTTATAAGCCCTGGAAATAACATAGTAATAGCCATGAAGGGATGCGTTAAGTTGACCGTTAAAACCAGATTACCGCGTTACACAAGGCCGTCACATGGAGATTTTATTGTAAGATGATCCTGCCCTAATAGACAGCCCCACCGCACTGGCTATTTAAGGGTGGTTTCCAATTAACCAACCGAGGTTTTGTCTTTGACCTTGTGTATCCGTAATTCGCCCGGATCCCAAGCCCCAGCCCAAGATCCATTCCCCCGTCTGAAGAATCTGCAGCCAGGAACAGTTGCAATACATTCACCATAGGACCGATTAACGATCATGAATATAGTATTACCGGCTAACTTTCGCTTTATTAAAAGTACTTCGAGCTCTTAAAATAGTGTACTATTCCGTCTTTGACTTACCTGACCTGACTGACCAGAACTGCTCGTCAATACACTGTTGCTATGCTAAAACTAAATTATAAATATAAGGAACTGATTTTCTAAATCCCACCACACCCGTGTAGATCGTATCGTGCGAGGAGTACTAGACAGAAAGCACACGATTTGATTCGATAAAACTCTATTTAATTTTTTTAAAATGCAGACAAAGGGGTCGCACCAACCTCAGAATTGCACATTACGAACTTCATCGAACCTATTTAAGAAGCAATGTATGGCCTCATGGGTATACACCACGCAAGTTAACAGATTCAAATGAAAACGTCAGTACGCTTACGCTGCATCTTCGGAAGGCGCGCCCTTTCTTATTATTCGTCATATGTCGCCGCTACTGCATTTTCAGCGTTTCAGCACATCCCGTGTGGGTCGTATGTCGTACATGTCCTGTTTATTTTTCCCCCTCTCCGAACAAAATTCTTCTTACTCGCTCTCACACCATGGAGGTGGAAAGCATGGTAACCCTGTCTACCAGTTAACAGCATGGGAAACAGCAACTTGAAACATCAAATTTTGGTGCTTGCTTTGATGCAGAATTTACAGTCAGTGGGAATCACTGAATCCTGGGACTCTGCAGTGGAATATACGTCACGTGGTCGTAAAGGCTTTTCTGGGTTAAAACAAAAAGTAACACAAAGGAAGCCCAGTTAGAATACTGTTTGTA
>WJFA01004011.1:0-11520 GCA_009870155.1 Pseudobourletiella spinata | reverse complement strand
GTAGTAGATGGTAAACGGTAGGCAGTTCTTCTGACCCTTGAAACTGTGAGAAATGTCGACCATGTCATTTTATTCACTTGCATATATACACATGCTTTCACACTCACATACACAGTTTACATATACATGCATGTACACTCCACTGATGTAACAATTGTTCTTGCCGTGAACGACGCGGAATTTTTAAAGACCCTCCCGGCCACTCTCCTCCCCTCCGTGCCCACCTCCCCCGCTCGGCTTTTGAGATGTGTGAATTGTCGGAATTTCCTCACACAATCTTTATAGTTTTCCAAGAGTCACTACTTCCACTTCACCACTACCAAGTGTCCAAGTACACAGAGAGAGGGAGAGCGAGGGCCTGTCATAAAGGGCTGGTGAGTACGGCCCGGATTATCAGGTGAGATAGCAGCGGAGGTCTGTGGAGGACTTTGTATTTTTTACACGGATTTTTACAGGCCCCGTTTTATGGGGCAATGTTGTTAATCTCTGAGGGGAGCTTGGATGATGGTCATTACCTCGCCACTTATTATTCCCCGGGAACAACTTCTGGTCCAAGCGCGGGACGTACGCGGGGTGGTGAGAGGGGCGGAGAAGAGGTGGAAATTCCTCAGCCGCGCTCCACTCGACATGCCGTAACTTATGTTTTTTAAAGTCATTTGGAAAAAGTCTTGTTGAGTTTCCCGAGAGTACGAGTGAGTGAGTGAGTGAGAGGAACAACGGGGATTTTATCTTCAAGTGCTAAACTCACAGAGTTACAACAAGCAGGCTGTTCCTAAGATATAGAAGTTGGTTGGTTGGTTGGAGGAGGAGTACGTCCGACAGGCAAATACAGAGGCGCACACACACACCTCACGGTGCTGCCGTCGTGGTGACGGTGACGAGCTATTCAAATAAGACTTGTCCCCGTTTTTCGGCACGAGTGAGGCGGCAGCCCATCGGTCAGGCTTGAGATCTACTATTACGACTGGTTTAATATACGCACACATATATATACATATATATAACATACTCATACATACGCACATCACACGTGTGGGATAGCGGAGCACGGTGGGACAAGTGTAAATCGATATTTAATAAGTTTTGAGAGCTTTTTCACAGTACTTTCCCCTGGATCAACTCTAGAAGAGCCCCCATCAGTCTGTCCTGTGTCGCTTCATCCTGCAGAACGAGATCAATGGAGGCAATTACTTGGAGGACGGCTAGCAGCTGGCTCCGGCGGAACTGGTCGTAGATCACGGACAGGTCGAAGGGGAGACTCAGTCCGAATTTCCCCGCAATTGACTGTAAACAAGGGAGGAAGTCTTGGAATTAGGAAAACTTTTGGATGCTGTCCGGACCATTCAAAAAAGAATTAGGGAAATGAGATGTAGATCAAATTTAAAGGTGGATTATATTAGTTTCATAATGTGGAATGTGGCTCGAATCCCGTAGATTTGTTTTACCAAAAAAAAAAAAAGAAAAAAAAAATTTTTTTCCAACTCACTCGAAAGGTCTTGTAGTAGAATTCGAGGAGTCCGTCCGTGGAATCTTTCCGCGTGGGCGGGTCCAGGGATGTGAAGAGGAGCAGGGCAATATCATGGGTGGGTCGGCCGATGGAGAACATTTGCCAGTCCAAAATCCGACATTCCAAACTATCCTTGGCTGAGCCATCCCCAGCATTGTTCCCCGATGACGTATTCGGCTCCACCACCTGGAAAAAGTATAGAAAGAACGGGATGATGTTATGTTTTCAGGCGCGGATACGTAGTGGAAGCTGGCTTTTTTAAAACCTGCTGACGACCGCTCCTCATCATCATGCTCCCTGATAAGCCTCTATATTGCTCACCATTTCCAACTGACTCGCTGGCTTGTCGCCGGAGAGTTCAAAGTCCCCTTCCTCCTTCTTGCGGAAGAAAATATTATCCGCCCAAAAGTCCATGTGGACGAGGGAAGTGGGTGCAGGGGGTTGGACGGGCATGAGGAGCTTGTACAGGACGTTCCTCAGCCCTCGACTTCGGAGGAGGATGAGTCGCTCGAGAATGCGGGCAGCCTCCATGTCCCGGTTCGCCTCCACCAGATCCTTCAAGTGCTGCTCAAATCTTGGCAAGCCGTCTTCCAATAAAGCCTATGGGTTATAGTATTATAGGACAGGGAAGGTCCCCTTCACATGAGCGCCACATACATATGGGAGACATTGAGACATGTACGGACGGAAGGGCGGACGGATAGTGGGCTAAACGGATTATTACAAACCTCGTAAAGCATGGCCCCATACTCGGGCTTGTAGGAGAAGCCCCACATTTTCGTCAAGGATTCCCTCCCTCCCAGCTCCTGCATGGCCCAAGTCGTGGCATGAACCTTGCAAATCTCCCTCAGTGCCGTCTTCACTTCACAGAGGTTGAGGGCTTGGGCATAGTGACGCTTCCCGAAACCCTGAGGGCGAAGGTCTTCCAGAATTATTATTGACTCGGCTCGGGAGAGATGTTCGATGATGCCGGGCACGGGGAGCTCCTCCAACGGCCGGTCGTACCGGGCATGGTAGCACTGAGCCAAACTGAGATCCAACTCAACCCTCCGTGACTTCAGCCACTCCTACGTATTATATATACACATACACATGTGCTCATCAGTTGTAGAGGGAAGAGGAGACAAAAAAATTGGGATGACGACAACGACGACGACCGCCATCACCACTGCCTCTCCCTTTCCACTTCATAATTTCATTATTTTATTACCCGTATATCCGGCACGGTCTGACTGTAAAAGAGAATCTCTCGGTGGTCCACGCCCGCCATTGTCGCGAGCTGGCGATCCTCCACGTTCGTTGCCGGGACCTTGACGATGAAAAATCCAACTTTGTCCTCCGCCGTCTCCCCCGCCACAACCTAGGCCATCCAATAGAGATGTACATAAAAACAATGATGAGCGAAGGGAAATCTGTTGTAGTGGAAAATCAAGAAGCAGCTCGTATGATCCAGCTGGAATATATACCACTGTAGTTCACAACACGTAACGTACTTTGTAGCGAACTTTGAGGGTCAGGATTTCACTGAGGATCGCCTCCATATCTTCGAAGGAAGGGTCCATCCGATCGATTTCAAAGTCCTGAACCACGACGACACAGTCCATCACATTATTATCCGCCCTTTGCTCCCGCCTCCTCCTCCTCACATTACAATGAGGGCTTCGGTAGCGGAGAAAATGCGTGAGGAATGTCTCAATCAAGATCGTATTCTCTGATTTCACCAGCTCATCCGCCATGCCCCCACTCTTGTTGTCCGAACGAGTCTGCTCCGCCGACCTGTTCTCACTCTCCTCCTCGTACAGCACTCCTGATGCGGAGTCACGCGACGCCGATCCCAATGTTGTCATGCTCATCTTCCCAATTATCCTCCTCCTCTCGCCCCACCGGAACATCCGATAGCTACCACACTTCAATCACCAGCTTTGCCATGAAATCCCCCACAATTTACTTCCTTCCTGGGCGAAGAAGTCGGAAAAACTTGTTCTGTATACGAGAGAAAACGAAGGTGTAACTTTGAGATACGCTACTTCGTTTTCCCATTCCATTTTCAAATTCCGTCGATTCCCGCCATCAATTACATCTGACCAATCACACCTCATATTACATGCATTATCTCAACTCTATGACTCAAGTGTGTTCTACATTCGTGAACACTATTGGCTAACTCGAATGATTAGGCAGAAAGCGGGAAATTAATAGAAATTCAAATCATTTCAATCAACAAGTCTTCTCATGACTGGCACTTACGAATTGAAATTGGCAATTGACAACTTTAAACTTTTTTCTGCATTAACAACATTCTTTATTTTTGATTTATACAATTTTCCAGATCCTTTTATAGGAATTGGAGGTAATTATGCGAATTTTTAAGTGGATTATTTGTATGCTTTATTCCGATTTTCAAGTAGATACTTTAAGAATCAATTCCGATTTTCAAGTAGATACTTTAAGAATCAATTCCAATATTCAAGTAGATACTTTAAGAACTAATTCCAATGTTTTAACAGATACTTCTATTGCTTCTTCAGATTATGAAGGAGATATTTTTTTAGCATTTACTAAGATCCGTCATTGCGGTTGCTTGCCCTTGTAGTGACTTATAAGCTTGTACAAATTTCATCAAGACATGATCCAACGTGCTGGGGATTTTCATGGTGAATTTGTACAAAATATTTGTAAAATTTTACTCTAGACGCGTCTCGCGTCCCCAGAGTCCACTCAGCCGAGACACGGTTACAGTACATGCGGAAGTCTCAGAGTTGAATGCCGACGAAGTGAGGAAATTTATTGTGTGTATTGTTTGATTGATCTGTGAAGAAGAAACTTTTATCGGTTGGATTCCCAATAGTATATAGTGTGGGACAAGATGACTCTCCGCTCCCCCAGAACCCCTCCCCATCCCTCAGTTAGAGGCCAAGAGAGGAGTTTGAATAAACTGGGAAAAGTTTTTCTAAATTAGCTGTCACTTGGCTCCGGCCCTAGTCTCTCCCTCCCTTTTGCTCTGTGCTCCGCCATGCCCGGGCTAGCTGTGTCTAAATGGGGAAGAAGTTGGGCGAGAGCAATGTGCCAACTTTTCTTCTTCGTCTCTACCACCACCACCATCAGGACTACATCCCGCCCCCACCACTCTACTCCAGTAATCTGTACATGGTTTATTATGGAGTCACACACACACACACACACTCACGCATAGACACACGTAGGAGTCCTCTTCCGAGGAGGTCCTCGCACAGTCATTTTGTCCTAGTATATACATGTACAGTAGTAGCTGTAGTCAGTAGTACACTCGGCCAGTTTTCTCACATTTTTCCCCATCTCTTCCTCCTCACACTCCTCTGTGTGAAACATATTGAATTTCTCATTAAGCCCTCCTTGGTTTCTTCTCCTACGCGCTCTCTCCTCCGCGCGTCCCCATCATCCTCGCCGTCTCAATGAAAGGATGAAGGGACGACTTGAGACGGAGGAGGAAAAGGATATGGTAGATGAGCCACTTCTAACCAAGTTTTATAACTTGAGAGTACTATTATGCGTTGTAGTGCTCAAATCTACAGGCTATGGCGTGCCGCTGTCCATCCTACGCATGTAGCCATTGAGTTTCATATGGGGGAAGCCATGGGTAGAATGTGACCGTGCCTGTGTCACCGAATGTGTTTCCACTCGCAGAGCAGATTCTCACCATGTGGTGGAATGGAGCCATAGCGGGGTCACGCGCTTCCTTTGATATCCTCTCTCCCTCGCCTTCGGTCTTCAGATTAGAGCCGGGTCGCACAAAGACACACACACACATATTCCCATCATTAGTTCGTCTTTGGCGTCCAGTGGACCATGAGCGTTGGTGATCGGGGGGAATTTTAAAATGAAACCACCCCGACTGAATTTTGAATCGATTCATGTTCTTCCTATGGTCATCCAGCAGCACGACTGTCGTCTATGGGAAGGGACAAAGGGCGAGAGATAATGTGTGTAACGTCTGTATAACACTCATTCTCACTTTGACGTTCCGCACGTTCGGACAAGGCTGTGCGAGCTCTAGTCCACAACCACGTCAAATCTATCTGTTGTATCTTAGCCCCGCGGAGGACCCCTTTGTTCCGGACTCAATGCTCTGGCTAAATTCTGTATGTGGGAGGGGGTAGTCTGATTAATTGGATTTATCTCCCTTCGTCCTAATTTGCGGGAGAGGCTACTTCTATGTGGTGAAAGTCTGTGTGTGTGTGCGTTCATGTATGTAGCGAAAGTGGATACATGTGTGTGTGGTGAAAGTGTGTGTGGATGTGTGTAGTGAAATTGGATACATATGTGTGGTGAACGTGTATGTTTGTGGTGAAAGTGTCTGCGTGTGTATATGGTGAAAGTGTGTGCGTATGTGTGTGGCGAAAGTGCATGGAGAAAATGTGTATGTGCATGGTGAAAGTGTGTTTATGTGTACGGTGAAAGTGTTTGAGAATGTGTGTGGTGAAATTGCGTACGTGAGTATATCGTGTAAGTGTGCGCGGATGTGTATGGTGAAAGTGTGTGCGAGTTTTTGGGGTGAAAGTGCCTACGTGTGTATATCGTGAAAGTATGCGCGGATGTGTATGTTGAAAGTGTTTGCGAGTGTGTGTGGTGAAAGTGTGTGCGAGTGTGTGTGGTGAAAGTGTGTGCGAGTGTGTGTGGTGAAAGCGTGTGCGAATGTGTATTGTGAAAGCATGTGCGTATGTGTATGGTGAAAGCATGTGCGAGTGTTTGGGGTGAAAGTGCCTACGTGTGTATATCGTGAAAGTATGGGCGGATGTGTATGGTGAAAGTGTGTGCGAGTGTGTCTGGTGAAAGTATGTGCGTATGTGTATGGTGACAGTGTGTGCGAGTATGTTTGGTGAAAGTGTGTGCGAGTATGTTTGGTGAAAATGTGTTTATTAGTTTGATTGTGTGAATTGTACACATACATTAGCTACCCACGGCTTCTCATTCGTCCAATTCGGAGTTGAATGTGTGGCTGGCGTATGTATGTCCGGGCTCATAATTGGTGGGGGGTTGAGAGGTGACCCAAACTGTCACCCCCAAACCCGCACTCATAATATAGCCCGCCAGACCAGGGCACCCGTGTGGGAGTTATGCCCCTTGCCCACGCGCTTCCCTTTTGATAGCCTGGCAGGGGAGAGGAAGCAATTTCTGATCAGCGAGTCATCATACAATAATAATAATAATCATAATAACTGTGAAATATACCCGGTGGTAAATTTGAGCGTTTCAACTTGAGAGTATATAAATAAACGTGTTTGTGTAGTTTTCACCTCGCCCAATAATAGGGGCTATTAGTAGAGGGAATAGGATTTGACATTGAGACTGCGAGGAGTCTACACGGACTCTCACACACTGAGAGAGAGGTAGTTAGGCTCTCTGGACGGAGCTTATGGAGTCTAGCATGTGAAAGGTCGGCGGCGGCGCAGAGAGTGTGGAACTGTGTCCATTTCATCCGCTACTCACTCTCACAGCCTCTCTGCCACATATGAGAAGGAACGGTGGAAATGTGTGTGTGTGTGTGGTGAAGTAGTCGTCGCTCGCTCTATCTCTCCCTCTCGCTCGCTCTTACCGTGTGAGCCAAATAGGGGAGTTGGAACTGAGTGGCTGTCAGTGTGCCGTCATTGAGCTAGTTAAGAAGAGCTCCGCGCCTGGGTGTACCCCCTCAGAACTGACCTACTCTTCCTCCTGGAAGGTTCTCAGAGTCAGTGAGTCTCCGAGCGTCCCGCACTCTCAGCAATAAAAATAAAAATAATAATCATAATATACTAGTAGTTGTAGTAGAATCAGTAATAATAGTAATAATCCGATTTTCTACTTCTACACACGTGTGTTGTAATTGAGGCTGTGTCAAGTTCGTACTCCGCTTTGAGTCATGATTTTGTGACTCAAGAAAGGAAAAACTGAAACTCTATGGCTTGTCGTGTACCTGGAAAAGCAATTTGTAGAAGCTCTGATCTTGAAAATCCTCAGAGTTAACGCATGAGTTTGGTGGTGCTCTGAAAGTGGTTGAATACTACATACGTACATGTATATATGTAAGTAGGGAGGGAAAAAGTAACGTACTCTGTGCATTGCGGCTTCTGCTGTACATGAGCCTGTGACCGTGGAAACTTTCTTCAATCCCGTGTTCTCAATTTCCTCTGTCGGTTTGCCCCGAAAAATTTCACCCTACAATCTCACCCACGCCGCCGCCAAAATAGGGAAAGTCAAGAAAAAACCTGGGGTGATGCACATCAGCACGGCGGGTAAATATTTTTCAAGAGTTCTATCGAGCACAAGCTTGAAGCCTGATTGCAATATCCTGTGTGTGGTTTGCTTTCAAATTTGGCTATTAAAATGTTATGAATAAAATAGCTGTTGCTTTTATTAAAAGTATTTCAGTTGAAATTTTAAGTGGCGTTGGCATATTTCTTTAGTTTTTTTAAATGCCAACGAATTTGGCAAACATTTAAAATTCTTTTGTTTTTAAGCATTTTTGTATTTTTGTTGTTGATTTTGACGATTTTTTGTACTTTAAATTTTATTTTTTGTGTCTTTTTATGCAATTTTATTTATTTTTAGCGAAATTTTTGAGATTTGAAAAAATTTGCGAATTTTTTTATATTTGTCCACAATTGTTTTAGGCGGACAAAGAAATGTTATAAAATTTGTATTTATTTTCGGAATTCATTTTACGCTTCAATAATGTTGGAAATTTGGGTAAATTTTTGCATTTGTTTTAGCGGGATTTTTTGAAGTTTCGAAGAAGTTTTAGCGCTTTTTGCAGGAATAAACAAAATTAGATGCCTTTTTTAAATTTTTCGCATTTATTTTAGGAATAAACAAATTGAGAAGTCTTTTTTAATTTTTCGCATATATTTTCAGAATCAAAAATCAAAAATAGTTTTAGAATTTTTGCTAACTAATTTTCACATTAGTTTTGGCACAGCAAAATGAATATTGAAAATTATTTATTTTAAAATTTTGTAACCATACAACATTTTTAAAAAACATCCCAAATTTTGATGGACTGATCTCGAATCCTACCTTCCTTCCCATTTACCTCACCTAAGAAGTTTTAGCGCTTTTTGCAGGAATAAACAAAATTAGATGCCTTTTTTAAATTTTTCGCATTTATTTTAGGAACAAACAAATTGAGAAGTCTTTTTTAATTTTTCGCATATATTTTCGGAATAAAAAATTAGTATAAAAAATCGTCAAAAATCAAAAATAGTCTTAGAATTTTTGCTAACTAATTTTCACATTAGTTTTGGCACAGCAAAAAGAATATTGAAAATTATTTATTTTAAAATTTTGTAACCATACAACATTTTTAAAAAACATCCCAAATTTTGATGGACTGATCTCGAATCCTACCTTCCTTCCCATTTACCTCACCTGTACAAAACCAACGACAAATTTACTTGGCATAGTCGACCTACCCGTCCCCTAGTTCAGCTACACTTTTCCCCGTAAGTTTCAAAACATTTACAGCGCGGGAAGCTAGGCGGAGGTTCCCTTTTTATAATTTCCTCATCCCAGAACTCATCCGCAGATCATGTTTGTCTTTACTTTCTCCCCGTAAAATTGAGTAGGTTTTTATCATGTTGAAAATTGTATGTGTGTGTGTGTGTGGGATAAAAGTCTTTTTGCCAGATGGAGGATGAGTGAGGGATGAGTGAGCTTGTCGGTATTTTCTCCCCTGTTGAAAAGAGCAAATGGAAGAGTATTCCCTTTGTCTTTGTTGACGCATTCAGTTGGCCAGAAGAGCAAGTAAGAGAAGATGACGAAGACAGACACAGAGGAGAGTGAGGAGATGAGCGAAAGAGAGAGAGAGAGAGAGATGTGGATGATGTGGGAACAAGACTGGAGTGGGGGGTGTTCCCTTGGTATGTGTAGGAAAAATGTGAGTCATGTTGAATTGTTAATTGAAGCTGAGGAAAAAGGTTGTGTGTGTGTGTATGTATATGTGTATGTACACATGTATGTGTGTATGTGCACGCCTGTGTGAATTGAATGCCGTGTGTTATCTCAAACTCTACTGTGAGTATTTGCATAGAAAATCCTCAAAGGGAAAGTGAGAGAAAGCCTTTTCATACTGTGTGAGAGAGAGAGAGAGATTCGGAGAAAGTTTGGAAAACGGAACGAGACAAGCTCATGCATGTACTGCATGCTTTCCCCACACACACAAACACACACTTACACATACACACACACACAGACACACACACACACATACACACACACTCTACCCGCTCGTCTACTCTCCTGCCATTTTCTGCCAACTTTCATACACCTAACGTCTCGCGGTTAGTCCTGTGGTGAAAGTTGAAATAACAGTCACTTTTACTTTCTCATTTATTATAACACAGCCACTTTCCCCTCCTTTCTCCACAAAAACCCACTCACATCCACACACCCACACACATCCACTAGCACACACATACACACACATTGGACACGCACACACAGACACACCTCCTCAGAAACCACACGCATCATGGCATTCCAACCTATTTTTACGCCATAATCTCGTTTCCCCATTACACACATACATAAAGAGCTAACTCGACGGGTGGAACGGGCGGGCGGGCTAGCATCCTACTGGCCCTAGTGGTCGCTACTATTAGTCTACCAGTAGACGTGAGACTATGTGAGAGGCTGCGGCTCAAAATGTCTCTTTGTATATTTACTCTACCTGACAAAGCGTGGCGAGTGGGTGCGTAGTAGTACTACATGAAGGGCTTGTTGTGGGCAGGAGGCAGAGATGTACCCTGCTAAGAGAGAGAGAGAGAGAGAGAACTAGGAGAAGAAGTTTGTCCATGTAATCCGACTTTCTCCTTTGCCTAAACGCCGCAAATATTTACTCCGCATTCTCTCCCTCCTCATCCTCCCATCGTCTTATCATCCTTATCATCTTGAAGAGATTCTCAACTTCCCAGCCCATCAACTCAAGAGTTCATATACTTCCCGTCTTTCCCTCTCTCTCTCTTTCTCTCTCACTCTATCTCACTCGTAATTCGTTCTGATCCCAGGTTTTACCGCGACGACGACAACAGCAACAACTACGACTTGGCGTGGGCGGATTCGTATTAATTTTTAACGAGGCTTCACGACTAGTGGGCCCAAAACTCCTCTCCAGACTGTATCAGTATCAACGAGACAACTTTCCACAGGGTCCCATAGTTCAATCTGGCATTCTGTCCCCAATTTTTTTGGTAGTCCATGGAGATGCCGAGATTGTTAGTGTTTGAGTCGGGAAAAAAATGTTGCCATGGCAACGAGCTGCGCATTTATGAGGTGGTTTTTGAGACCCAATTTATTAGTTTCGTTGCCATGTTAGCGTGGGTTCCAATAATTTCTGGATCATTTCTGGACGGTGAAATCGGATTCTCCAGGGTTTCCATGGAAACCTTCCGGGCTCCAGAAACGGGGGAAATGGCCAAAATTTGAACGCTATGGATTGAATGGGAACGGTTGGTCACGGGTTGGTTCCTATGGTAACCTGATTTCTGGTGGAGAAAGTGGGAGAAAGTCTGGTTTTACGGGGGTAGCTCCGTGTGGTTGAGGCGCGGCTTGAAGTGTGGGAGGAGAAAAACTGTGTGTGGAACTTTGGTGGGAAACTTTTTCCTGAGGCGACGGAGCGAGCCTGATGTCATTAGCGGGGCGGAGGAGGATGAGCAAAGAAATTAAGGTGCGTCGTGACCACCACTGTGGATGACCCAACTGAGGACTCCGCTGGGCATTTGCTAATCTGTGCCGGACTTATGGCGTATCCTGACCATGTACGAAACGTGGGGATCATTGTTGGAAATGGACGGTTGAAAACGGGGGGTGGGGTGAAATGTTTTTGGATTTTTGGCTGAAATGTTTTGGGATTTTGGGCTGAAATGTTTTGGGATTTTTGGCTGAAATGTTTTGAGATTTCTGGCTGAAATAGTGAATGACTTTTCAAGTCAACAAGGCTTGGCCATGGATCAGTAAACTTGCACGAGCTGTAAAGTAAGGCCTACAATGGGAGAATAAATGGG